>JAKUCV010006717.1:0-33542 GCA_028386065.3 Turnera subulata | reverse complement strand
CTTAAACTTGAATGATTGTTTTGCAATGAATGATGAATGAATAGAGAGTTGATTGGTTGATAATCAGAGCTGAAAATACCCAATTTATAGCTCTGAAAAGTAATGGAGCCGTTTGAAATGCACCCAAGAAAACACCTTTAAACAAAGCATAGTGGGTGCTGAAAAGTTGTCTGCTCAACGGCTAAAACATCGATGTTTAAAGGTAGAACATCGATGTTTTGCCCATTAAATTTGAATTTTGGGGTAACGGTAACTAAAACATCGATGTTCTCCATCCCAACATCGATGTTATTTTGATTCTGTGAAAATGAGATGAAAACTGATCTGTAAAGAACATCGATGTTTTCATTCCAACATCGATGTTATTTTGCTTCTGTGAAAAATGATTGAAGCTGAGCATTTGAAGAACATCGATGTTATGGAATAAAACATCGATGTTTTGCTTATGCAAAAGTGTTTTCAAATGCAACGGTCATGAGAACATCGATGTTTGGGAAGCCAACATCGATGTTCTTAGCCTTCTGCCAACATTTGGAAGAATGGTTGAAACCAAGAACATCGATGTTTGGGATGCCAACATCGATGTTATTTGCCTACTGGCGTTTTTGAAAAATTGTTCAAAGGTAGGAACATTGATGTTTAAATCATAACATCGATGTTATTTTGGCTCGGCAAAACAAATTTGAGAGCTCAAAAGAAGAACATCGATGTTAGCCAAAACAAATTTGAGAGCTCAAAAGAAGAACATCGATGTTTGAAATAAGGACATCGATGTTATGCTGGGGCAGGGCAGTTTTTGATATGTTTAAATCTACAACATCGATGTTCAAAGCTCGAAAAACACTTTCATGCTTGGAAATATGTTGTGTGATGCATGAGCAATCTTTAACTTATTTTGAGCCAATGCCTAAGAGAAGTTGAGCGTTTTACCTTGTACAAAGGGGTCCTAACTTCTCTTGCTCTTTTTGCACTTTAACTCTTGATCATATCTTCACTTGAATTCTTGATCACTTTGGTTGAGTACTTGTTTGCTTGATTTCTTTTTGTTTCATCTTTGTTATGATCTTGGTTTGTCATTTATCAAAACCTGTAATGAATGAACCATGAAGACATAGGTTCTAACAATGAAATAACCCTTCCCGATTCATATTCTTTATTTTCATCTTTTTTCGAAAATATTTAATTGTACGTATATCCGAATATAATTTCGGTACCATACTTTAATTAAAACTCCTTAAAAATAATTATAATTTTCCAAAATTATAATCTCCATAATTTTTCCAGAAAATAATAACCTAATTATAATTTCTAGAAAATATATATGGTATTTATCTTTTTTTTCTAAATATACATAATAATATTTTCCAACATAAAATATAATTACATTTAATTTCAAAGTACATATATATATATTCCATAACTATAATTTTCCAGGGAAAATAATATACATATTAATTTTCCAGAAATTATTTCATGATACATATATATTTTTCCCAATTAATAATAGTTTCCCAAAACATAACTTAATTATTTACCCATGTATATATATTTATATTATCCTCAAAATACCAAAATTAAATTGACCATAATTTCCTAAAAGTAAATATATAATTTTTTTCCCAAAATTATATACCAGAAAATATATAAACAGATTTATATATATTTTTTTTAATTAAATGGACTGGGCCATGAATAGTGCCGGCCCAGACCAAGGCAGCAGGCCCGAAGCACAGGCCCGCGCCCAGACCCGACCCAACACTACACAGCCCAAGCCCAACAAAGACAGCAGCCCACTAACAGGAATCCAGGTCCGCGACCCGCCCGAAGGAATCGGGTCGACGCAACCCACGGGTGCTCACCTCGGGTTGAGCAGCTGCGACGGCGAGCGCGAGGAAGGAAGCGAACACACCAACTGCAGCGGCGGACGAAGGCGACTCCGTGGACGGTGGAAAGGCGGCGCGAGGCGGCACGGCGGCTGAGCAGAGCAGAGGAGAAGCAGATCCGCGGGTCTGCTCGCGGGTCAACGACGCGTCACGGGTCCACAGGCGGCGGAAGGCGACAGGGGCGACGGGGACAAGTCGGCGACAGGACGGCGAGCACGGGGTGGCGTCAGTGCGTCGAGAGGCGGCCGGGAACTCGTCGCCATGCACAGTAACCGGGGAAAGAGAGGTGACGCACTGTTCCTGTTATTTTTTTTTCTTTTTTTTCTTTTTCTATTTTCTTCTTTTTCTTTCTATTTTCTTCTTCTTTTTTTCTATTTTTTCGATTTTTCCCCTCTTTTTTTTCTTCCTTTTTTTTTTCCCTATCCTCCCTCTCTGTTTTCTTTTTTTCTATTTTTTCTGTTTTTGTTTTTATTTTTTCCTTTCTTTTCTTTTTTTTTTTCCCTTTTTCTTTTCTCTTTTTTTTCCTTTTTTTTCTCTCTTTTCTTTTTTTCTCTCCTTTTCTTTTTCTTCTCCTCTCCTTCTCTTCCTCTCCTTCTGCTTTCTTCTTCCTTTTATAAACAATGAAACACTGTAAAGCCTGTGATTCTCCAATAATGCAGCTTGTCTGCATTATGGAGCGAGTCCAGTCCGGACCAGAAAATAACTGATACCCCCTTAGTTATTTTCCGGTGTGATTTTCCGAGAAATTCTGAAACCCGAAAAATACCAACTTAGGTCCGAAAAATCCACGGAAAAGTCACGAGCGCGGGAAAACTCTCGGTTTCGAAAAAAGACTCCCGATTTACCTTGAATTAATTACCCAAGATTAATTCAACAGTAAATCACGGTAAAAAGACTTTTACAGTCCCGGTAAAAATCAAAAATTTTACCCGGGCTGTTACATAATGGCTATTGGTTTTGGCCATCATGTGATGTCGGGTACCTTTAATGTCACAATTGCATCAGGAAATTGCCATATAATACCATCATCTAATTCTGACTCTATACACTGGACACTTTCTGCTTCTGGAAAATTTACTGTGGAAGCCCCTAGGAATTTATACGTTTCAAGAAGTCTAGAGTTGATTGGTCAAAATTGTTATGGTCTGTTGGGTACATTCCCAACTATAGCTTTATAGCTTGGTTGGCTATTTTGGATCGATTGGCAACACGAGGGAGACTTAGACAGTGGGGGATTGTTTCTGATGCATGTTGTCCTCTTTGCTCTCACTTTGACCAGACTAGAAATCATTTGTTCTTTCAATACTCATTCTCATCTGAAGTTCTCTCGATTGCTTGCTCTTTGTGGAGTTTCTAGACCTATTAGCTCTTGGCCCTCTGAGTTTTCTTGGGCTAAATCCTCCTTGCAAAAGAAGGGCATCAAAGGTATGCTTGTTAGAGTGGCTTGGTGTGCCTGCATATATCATCTTTGGCGCGAACGAATTAAGCTTCGATTTTGTGACTTACACAATCTCAAACATCGTTCTCTGTCCCCGAACTAATAAAAGTATTATGTGATTTTTGGTGTATTCACTTTGTTTCTTAGCCTAGTATAGTATAATGTTGTTTTAATGCTTATTCCTGGTTTCTAACCAGGCCCTGTTTTTCTTAGCTTTTGCTAAGTAATTGTACTTGTTAGGTTCCTACCCAACCCACTTTTATCAATGAAATGTTAACTTTGATTCTTTAAAAAAAGAAAAAAAAAGGGAGTGAGACACGCAGCAATATCCTTGCCGTCTAAACTAAACACAAAAATTTAGTTTAGAAAGAATCAACATTACAGTGAAAAAAAAAAACTATTGAAAACTCCTGAAAGAAAAAATTATAGGACTCGATTAAAATTCTTTTATAAATTATAGAACTTTTAAAGATCTTTAATCTTGAACTAATAAAATTTTTAATTTTAAAATCTAAAATATTAATATTAATATTAAAATAATAAAATCATAAAAATTAAAATATAAAACCTTAAATCTTAAACCTTGTATTCTAAAATACTAAAACCCCAAATCTGAAAACCTAAATCTAAAACCTTCCCAAATCCTAGACTCTAAGTATTAATGTTCTAAATTTTAATATTTTAGGACTAAGATTTTATGGTTGTAATATTTAAGTTTAGTATTTTAGGTTTCCAAGTTCATGGTTATACAATGAATGATTTAATTGTTAAGACTTTTAGGGTTTATAGTTTAAAATATTAGGCTCTAAAATTTAAGATTTCATAATTTTAAGATTTAATATTTATTTAAGATTTAAATTTTAGAATTTTTGGACATAAAGTTTTCAAATTTATAATTTTAGTATTTTATGATGTAAGATTTAAGTTTTTAGAGTTGAGTGTTTATAATTTTATTTTAGGGTTAAGATTTTAAGGTTTTGAACTTGAACAACTAAAAGTCTATAATTTTACGGTTTAAGTTCTTTAAAGTATGCTCCCAAAAGGGAGTTTGAAATTTACACAGTTTCTTCGTGTTTTTTTTTTTTTTTAACTTAAAGTTTCTTTCTCTTTTAACAGAAACTGATATAGCTTCGCTCACAATTGGGACTACTTTATGCTATAAACCACCCATACTGCAATGACACTGGCCCTCCAAAACTCAAACCAGTATTGTATAACGTAGTTATTCCGGTCAACACAGATATGATGGAGAAGGGAAACGCAAAATTTGAGAACACCCTGCAGGTTTTGAGCCAAACCAGCCCATGTTGACCACAATGCGATTGTTGCCTGGTCTCTTGAAAGGCCACGGTTTTTGGATTGAACAAAAACAAAACTTCCCTGGTCTCTTGAACGGCCGCATGGGCAGCTTGGTAGCAGAGCTTTTAAACACAGTAGCTACACAAAATATTTTATCGTCCAATGGTATCTTCTCCAACCAGTATCTGCCATCAAAATATAACCCATAACCCTGCATAGTTGTAACGGGACATTTGCCCAAGGAACGGCTTTGTTAGCAAATGAATTTTTTACTTCAGTTAGAAACAGGTTTGCCATATACTATCTGATGTTATGCCGCCAACACAAAGATATCAGCTCGTTACCCATGACCTCACTGGCCCAATAAGAACAAGTCATCTTTTGTAATGTAATTGTACTGTTTTAGATGAGAATTGTATACAAAAGGAACAAACAACAAGCATTGGCTGAAGCCGCCTCCATTTCAAATTGCACTCATGCGGCTTCAAAAGCTCCTTACAGGTAACTTCAAAGTTCAAAGTAATAACAAGCAGGATATTTACAATCAAAGCTAATTATTTTAGGCCAGGTTCACCACCTTCATACATCAGTCCAACAACTCGCATCATCCTCCAAAGGTGAACCTATTTCACATACTAACTGAAGACTACATAATATATATCCTTATGCTGCCTGCGCAAATCCGACCCTCAGGTTGCCGGAGTCGAAGACGGTGTGGTAGCGGCCCATGAAAATGTCTCCCAAGATCCTGAAATCCCACAAAATATCATCAGGTTATATAAGAGGACAAAGAGGGAACAGATGTGCTTTCATATCATTGGAAAGCTGGATAGTGAGCAAGTACCAGAGAGGTCCACGAGGAGGAGGTACATCCAAAGCAGTAAAGCCGCTTATGCACTGGGCTGCTGCACCCTCGCCAACCTTGAGTACATACTGGTGGCAACGCACAGAAAATAACATTAGTTAACTAACATAGGAATTCTACTGGGAGTGCCCAAAATTGTAAACTTCCGCTGCTGGCAATAATAAGGCAGGCAGACAACGGGAGCAGAAAGAGAACAGGAAGATAGCCTTGGATGAATACAAAATGCGATATGTAAAAATCGCTAGGATCAAAATGGGATGACAACCACCACCCCAAAATACCCGCAAAAGTTATCCAAGTTACACACACTTATATAAAAGGCATCCGCAAAAGTAATTCAAAGAGTCCGAGACATCTGTCACATAGATGTAACTAGTATTTAACCACAAAGGTATTGATCCTGGGACAACACAACAGTTTATCCTTATTTATGGGATTAAAGTAATCAATTATCATTTTTAGGCTAGTATGAAAATTCAGAATATGTTCCAGATTTTTTATGCCCAATCCAAAATAAGCTCAGCCTAGGCTTTACCGGTTCTTTATTTCCTCCTGAGGAATTCAAATACCAATCAAGTTCCTTCTTACCAAACTTCTAAGAGCAAGGTTTTAACACTTATGCAGCAGTGCATATGGACTGATTCCAACACTTTGATGACTCTAGGTTGCATGATCACGAGAATAACCTCTTTAAAAAAAGAGGGAGACAGGGAACAACCGAACTTACTAGTGCTTACAATCGAATTTAGTTACCAAGTAGTAGTAAAAAGTGTTTACAACAAAATAAATAAAAGAAAAGGGAAAGCATGGAAGATAGGATACCTCATGTGGATCAAGATCAAAAACTTTGCCTCCAACAGTGAAGGATACAGTTGGCATGGAAGAAAGATTTCCACAGTCAACTGCAGATTCTCCCATTGGGCTCGGCATACGGTCACAAAGCTGTTAAAAGAACCACAGCAATCAGCTCAAGGACATTGAAAGCATTTATAAATAAAAGTATTATGCTTCTAGTTGACCTCGTTGACATAATTAAGTATACGATCTTGTGTCTGATTTTGCATCAGCTGGTTCTGCATCCACACAACTGCCATCTCACAAGCAGCACACATGGCATCATTGCCAGACCCAAATGATTTATCATTGGTCTCATCCACCACACTCTGGATGCCCATGCTAGACAAACACCAAACCATTAGATTAGTTTGCATTCCAATAACCCAGCGTATGATTACCAGCAACAACTGCAACAGCATACATATTCAAAAAAATTGCTAGGGAAGACAATTAGTTTTTTTCCTACAGAACTGCTGAATTTTATTGATACAATGTTTAGAAGTTACAGAAAAAGACAAAAAGTAAATCAGTCAATCATATAAAGTGTTACCTAACTCCACGAGTCCCGTCAAATGCGCACAGGCCAACTTGGGAGCAAACTTTCTTGGGTCCTGCCTGTACATATGGTACAGCAACCATAAGTCAATTATAAAAAGCAAATTGACCTTCTACAAACAGGATAAAAAAAAAAAAAAGCATGAGCAAGACCATAGTACTTGGTAACATTTGAAACATGTCACATGGGAATGAAACTAAGTTCACCTGAGATAGAAGAAGATCCAAAATAGCTTGTCCATACTGTGCAACAACAGCTTTGCATTGCTGGCTTACAACCCCAGAGGCTCCAATTGCATGATTTATCATGGTAATCACGGTCTGAAAAATTAGAGAGCAAAGAACAAACATTAAGCAATAGAAAATTAGCAAAAGAACAGCTGCTAGTAGCAAATAATTTGAAAATACTATTCAGGGTGTAAAGACTTTGAAAAACAAAGGGATTATATGTATGACTATGAAGTGAACCCCTTAAATCTGTAATTCACACAGCTTCCGGAGGATGAAGAAAATCTGTACCCTTTTACCCAGAAAAGTAGCAGGGAAACTTAAGAGTGATAATACATGAAAGCTCAATAAAAGCTAAATTAGCAGAAAAACAAGCAAAAGACTTGGTTCATACCGTTGGACCTGCCAACAAGGAAGTTCCAGAATCTGCGATTGCTGCACAGCCACCTTCACAATACCCTGAGTAGCAGCACACTTAATTCAGACCCCATATGATGAAAGCTAGCAGTTATTTTGTCTTGCACTCCATTAATCCAAAAGGCAATATATACACATATGTTTAATAGATAAGTTTGCTACCTAATAATTGAACTATGTTACTTTACAAGATTCATTCATTCTTACAGATCATAAAGATCAAAACAGCACGTACCTGTTGGTTTGTCACCAATAAGAACATCACCCATGTTGAACTGTCAATATTGAGCGTAGGACATCAAATGAGAATAATTCGTTGTACGGAAAGATTGAAAGATTAATTCTTTGTAAAAAGAACTTGAAGCACATTATGTCCCAGTCTAAATGGTTTATTACCCAGTGCCATAACAATTGCCAAACAAATTCGGAACATAGCATTACTCAAATTGAAAAGAACATATGAAATATTTATCACACACTCTAACCTGGAGGAAAAGTAAAAGAAAACCAACCTGCCAATAGCCTTTCTGAGTAACTGGAACATAAGTGTGTTTGCCCTTGTAGTGATTTGGATCAACACCACCAAACACCAGTTCACCTCCCTCCTCTTCCCCTACTTTGCGGTTTAACCAAAAGGAGAATACTGGTTCCTTAACAAGACCTTGCTTAACCATGTTATCCCTGCAAATGCAAGTAGCTTAATTAAAACACAAATTGTAGGACAAAAAAGAAGGTGACGAGATAAAATTATGTGAATGTATACCACACGGGGACAGCATTTCCAACTGAGATTTCTTGGAATCCAAGTCCCAATATACCATCAAACTTGGCCATCATAAACGTAAGACCTGGCTCCTTGGTAGCCTCTATAAATGCCTGAAAATTTTGAACAGGGAGGGGAAGTCAGTTGGACGAACATGGTGACACTGGATTCATTCATCACAATATGAGCCACATGGAAATGAGAGGCAGCGTGCGGCAATAATAGTACCTGATCTTTCACAACCAAATCACCAACTTTCACATTGTCGTTACTGAAAAACCCAGAAATGGCTCCAGTGCCATAGTGAATGTCAGCAGATGTTCCTGCATAAAAGACCACAGCAGTCGAGGAACGTTTGAAGAATGGAAGTTTTGCAGACAGCCCGGCTAGATTAATCACAGAAGCTACTACATAAGTTGGCTTATTATATACTGATAGCATCCTACTTGATGTGCTCGGTAAAGAGCAGGATCAACATCCAACCTCCCTACATGACACAAGTTTGGCCATTCTACATAAAACTCCGAGCATTGCATAGACATTACTAATTTAGTTTACTGGGGAACTTCAAATTACACTCAAATAGGCAGGAACCAATAAATTTGTTAGCCAAAAAATTCTGATTCAACAGGCTGAAAGCATCCGGTAATGGCACACATAACACGAGATGAATTAAGAAAACCAACCATTCTTCTTGTAGGTACTGGACTGGCTTGCCTTGTACTTGCTATGGAAGAAACAAGCAATCTGCAGCAGAGCAAAAATCACAACCCTTATTAACATATGCCGGGCTCCCCTTTGAAGAAGCCAAAAATATTCCAACTTTTAACAGAAAACACATCTTCAAAAGATAGTGCTACTAACAGAAACTAAAAGCACACTCACCGAGAGATAGCACTTGGTTGATGGCACCCACAAATTGGAGCTACCGGTGTCAAAAATCACAGTGAACTTCTGAGCAGGAGTGCCGATAGCAATGTCACCATAGTACTGAGCATCCAAGTAGTTCTTTAGCGCCACAATATCAGTGTCCTGGGAATCACCCAAATTACCACGGAGACCATATTTCCTAATAGACGCCCTCATAGCATCATTGGAATCAAGCCGTGCAGCAACCCGGCTATTCTGGTCCAATCTCTTCTTTTTCAGCCCAATTCTAAGCAACCCATCATTGGACGCCGAGGACACCAATACGAAGCAAAGAAACAGAAACAAGGTAACTGCTTTCAAATATTTCCCCATTTTTACCTGCATGTTGACATAAAATTCTTTAACATCCAACTAAAAGAAAATGAAAGCTAATTCCATTGTATTGTCAGGTATTACCACACACAGTATATGTCTAATCTAAGATTACTGTTGCACACAGATAAAAGGAAAAAAGTCATCAAAACTACGGTTTATTTCAACAACAATTAACCCACTTCATTCCAGCATGCAAAGTGTTTGCTTAACCAATTTCACCTTCAATGTTTTTCTTCCGATGCTGAGCTTCTGCACTTTGTAATTAAAAGCTCATTTAGCTTAAAGTTGGAAGCAGCATTAGTAAATCAAACTCAGGCACAGAGGAAGCAAATGAAACCAACTTAAACAAAACAAAACAAAAAGGAGCAGCAACATAAAAAAGGAACCATAAAAAAAAAACATGATCTTAACAGGAGCAAGCAAAAACTAAGACACGACACGGTAGGTAATCAGACACAGAACATTAACCCAGATGAACAAAAACCACAGAGAAACAAAAACAAAAAAGAGTGAGTATCGTTGTTTTACTTTATTTTTTTAGTTTTGGAGAAACCAGAACAAGACAGGTGCGATAAAGGAGAAGAACATGAGGAGAGGCATTAGTTACTAACCGATCGTGATTATTGAGGAGAGGAAAGGAAGAGTGAGAGATGAAGAGTGGGGAAGAAAGAAGAAGCATAGAAAAGAATATATAGAAAAAAAAAAAAAAGAATAGTGGGTGACCCCAAAAAAGAAAAGGAAAAAAGAAAAGAAAAAAGAGAGAACTACCTGTCACCTAATGAGACCCCCACAGTCCAACTCAGCGACCTACCCGTCAAAACCGAAAAAAAGGTAGGAGCAGGCAAGAGGTAACAGAATCTTCTTGACAAGGCAATATGGACCCCAGGATCCAGTTGCAAAAAAGCCTAGTGGTTATTCGTAACCGTTGATTTGTAGGATCAGAAACACGCCGGATTGTCGTTATTGCCCCTTAATTTAGGCCTTTATAACTAATTAACAAAAGGGCATGTTTTTTTGGTGTTTTGTTGGATAAATACAGGGGAATTGGATAAAAGGATGATTAAAGGCGTGACTGTGTTGTGAGGGAGAGGGAGAGTGGTGGTGTGTGGGGGTGGAAGGAAGAGTGGTGGGTTTCGTGACGGTGTTTAGGGAATTGGGCGTTATAACTGAAAGAGAAAGCTGACGTGTTAGGGAAGCATGCAATGTTTGGTTTTCTTTGCACGCGATGCATTGCCTCCTTTTAGAAGTCTTTTTTTTTGTTATTATTAAATTAAAACCAAATAATTAATGTCGCAATGGTCTAAATAAATAGTACTAAGTAATTTGGTTTCAAGGTCCCGGGTTTAAGTTTACGAAATCTCCATTAGGAAATTCAGTCACAGTGTGCAACCCGTGTCGGATCCAAATTAGTCACAACAACAAGCTTTGGAAACCAACAAAAAAATGTGAAACCACAAACCATAAGTCGATGGTTAGTTCTGCGTCCGTTTCACTTCACTCCCTCCTTGTCGTCTAATCTCATCCATGTGCCTTTTTTTTTGTTTCCTTCCAATTCCTCATTGCATTGATTTGCCATAAGATTTCATATTTGGTCTGTTTCCATGTAGTCCCATCCAAAGCACTATCCCACAAAAAGAAGAAGAAGAAAATGATAGCCAGTTTTTACATCTTTATATCCGCCATCTCGTATAGTCATTACTGTGTGGGTTTTATTTCGATAAAAGACAAAACAACGTTCTATGTAGCCTTTTTTTTGTTCTTTGGTATTCACGTCCTATGTAGTTTGGGCTACTTTTTCGATTTACTTACCTCTTAAGATTCAAAAGCAGTAGTAGAAAATTAGTAGATTAATGTTGAAACCAACACGTTACCTACAAAAAGTTCAGCTTGCAAATTGACCGCCAATTAAATTAACACACGATTCACTATAACGAATTCAATCTGATTATTAAGAGTAATACATGAACATATGGTATATAAGTTTGGCACGGTACTGCTAATAATTTTGGGAGCATGCATAACACCACAATAAATGGGAATCTCGTTGGAATTGCACGCGTGAATCCCTGTCAAGTAGAGTATATTGGGAAACAGTCAATTATATTTGAATTATATTTGATCTCCTATATTCAATTTTGTGAATGCAGGAATATCACCCAGGTAGTAAGTAACGTTCCCACCCACATAAAAAAAGAGAACTTAAGTTCAAGTCTCCAGAAGCCGAGATGTTGGGAGGGAAAATAACCTTCACTTGTCAGGTGGGATTTAAGAGTAAAATTCCGGATAAGAGATGGAAACAGGAAAAAAAAAATAATAAAGAAACGAAGACGCTTAAAAATGTGAATAAAACATCTTTTAAATGAGATTAACAGTTGTCATTAGTTCATTTATACGATGCATTATCAATGTGACGCCACGGAACTGTTTCCACCCTACCCAGTAGCATGACTCGTGAAAATAATTGCACAAACTCATAAAATCTAGACAGTATCGTTGTGATTTTTCCGTCTATAATTGGAAGTTCCTTCTCGCTAAACCCTCACGCCACAAATACCCTTTAGCTAATGCACAGTGGCGTAGATTGGAAGCCAACTTTGCCTACAAGCAAGCAAGGACGCAGTGGAAGCCACTCACGTTAGAGTTTTCAAGTGCTATAAGTTTAAGATTCTGCTTACTCATGGACGAATCTCCAATGGTCATCCTACTGTACGCAGTCATGCCATCCATTCTTCATCTCCATTTTCTTTTTGTAGGGTGGCAAAATTTCTAAAATGATATACGTTGTAATTGTTGATGCGCACGTGTTTTATACTTCGGCCCGAATTAGTGGGCTGGAGTGTTTTAGTGATCTTTGGTGAGTCTCCTTATCCTTTATTCGGCCCTCTTGGTTTATCACCTTTTTACTGGGCTCATAAATTAGGCCCGCTTACTAAAACTCAAGCCTGTTATTGTTTTCAATCAATTTCACGTGACCTTCTTCTTCTATATGGGGAGTAGCTAGCTTGGGCGTGGTTACCATTCTTTCCTCTTCTCATAAACAAACATCTCGGTCACATCTCTTTTTTATCATCTTCTTTCCTTAAAAGTAAACACAGTTATAAGCTCTCTTTTTCTTTTTGAACATCAACACAGTTTATAAGCTCGATATGTGATATAAGAAGCCTACCGAGTGAAAGCCATTTTACAAAATCCACGAACTAGCACCCAACCCAAGAGACGTAAATTTGTCATCTTATGAAACAATTTAGAACAAACTAAAAGTAAAAAAGAACTACAGTACATATAGAAAAAGAGTACCTGAAAATTGTGTGTATCAGCCACCACTCCTCACAATTGTTTTTTACTAAAAGCAAATTCTTTGGCTCGTTTCAAAAAATAGCAGTTACTATTCATTGGTACAAATATGAAAGTTACTCGTCTACCTAAAAACAAGTCAAGTCCAGTATATATTATTACTCCCTAATAAGCCTGTTTAAGTGTTTTATTAACCTTTGTGAAATTTTAAGCTAAACTTATAGTCAAAGAGTGAATATAACCAATAGGTTTAAAAGGAGAAACCACCTTTTTTTTTTTTTTTGTGCATGTTGGTTGCCTTTAATTTTCATTCATATACCTTTTACTAGTTCCCACCTATACCTAAATTTGGTTTTGGTGAACATACAAAATTTCCTAAACGATGTAAGGAATTAATTCTCTATTAATTATTGATCAAATCAACTAAACAAACTTATTGAGGCCAATTCAAAAAAGAGGCCATTTTGGAGTCTTTTTTTTTTTTTAATGGAAGCATTTCACTGATGTGGTGGGAATGAGTTTGTTGCATCCTTAGAAGCTAATAGAAGAGACATAGGTAAATTTCCTTTCTCTTGGGTTTCCGGAGTATATTCCTTTTGCGCATTTAGCGATCTTATGAGCATCTCCAATTGGCATTCCTTCTTGTGTGCATAAAGGAGATGTAGCGTAGATTGCATGATCTTTATCGTTGTACTCTTCATCTTCCTTTTCTATATATATTACCGCTGGGCCTGGGCCCAACAGTGATGATGGTGATGACATTGATGATATTGGGGTGATTTTATTAACGGATGCTTACTCTAGTAGAGGCTGACGTGCTACTAATATAATTACAATTTATCAATATCGAAATTATACCACTATGTCCAAACCAAGCCATGCGATTTTTTCTATAAGGAACCAAGCCATGCGATTTGGTACTGCACTAGTGCTCACTCTCAGTCTCAACGCTCAATTAAGCCAACTATTTCAAACTAGACAGTAAAATTTACCAACAGAAGTAGTTAGCCAAAAGAGGAACTGTTTTACTCATAAATTTTCAGAAGATACTCGGGAAGGAACCAAAACTGGTACTAGTAAAGATGTAAGAATCACAGCAGCGCCCGGCATGGATCACGTGCGTGCTAGTACTACAACTACTAGTACAATACGAGTACTAATAAAGGGCTGTCAAAAGTCCAAAGAAAAAGATGCCCCCTGTACGGCGGATGAGGTACGGTATGTGACCCACAAAGTTCCACGTTTTCGATCCTCCAAAAAGCCAATAATATTCCCGTGATTGGATGAGCATGACCTCATGTCATCCGCCAACAAAGTCAACAACACGTATCCCAGTTTTTTTTTTCCACAAATTCACAAAATTAAACAAAATCCCGCGTCACAACCCTCCACGAAACTGCCAAACCCCCAAAAACATTTCTTTGATTTATTATTTTCTTTGCCCCCATTTATGTCGCACATGTGTGAGTTGCCTGGAAGTCTCCTCAAAGTCCACTTTTCCCAGGTTTCCTCCAATTTTATTAGCCACCACCGTTTACGTGTCAAACTGTGATAGCTTGCCGGATTTCTTGACTTGACTCCTAATTTGAAAAAGAAAAATTCAGGCCCCCCATGTACCATCCCTTTCTTGATTGCTGACTTTATCCGTTGCCTTGTCTTACAAATTAAACATCGATCGACTACATACATATCTGGTTTCATCACGTATAAATAAAAGTCAACATTCGTTTTCTGGTTTGCTTGACGCAATACTGAAATTCAAAGACCACATTGGTGGATCGATCAAGAGTTTGGAGAAGTGTAAATTTGCTTCTTCTTTCTTTCTTTCTTTCTGTGTATTCAATTAACAATTTGGAACGAGTACTTCACAATCAAACAATGACAAAAGAATGGAATTTGTGTTTCTAGTTACCCTCCCCACCAGCAGCAAGGGCCAAAAGAATATGAACATGTGACCTCATTTCTCACCCCATCCCCAGGAAACAAAAAAAAAAAAATATCACTACACTTATCAAAGGAAGGAAACAAAGAACTAATGTTATCAAGGAACAAATAAACTATTCAATGAACAAAATTTTAAAAGAAAAAAACTATGACGTGCATTTCTTATAATCAATTAACTTCTGTTGCTTGCGTTGTTGGCATTGCTGTTATTGTTGTTGCCGCCGCTGTTATTAGCTCCACCAATAATGGAGCTGATGGCAGCCGCCAGGGCAGCAGTGAAGTTAGGGTCCGCGGTGATGGCTGCCGTGGCGGCACTCACCGTGTCGGCGAGGGTCGAGGATTGTGAAGGGTGTTGAGCTTGGTGGTGCAATTGTGAATTAGAGCCCAATTCCTGAGACAAGTGGAGGCCGGAGAATTTTGATTGGTTATAGAGGGCTTGACCAAAAACCTGAGGCAATTGGGTGCTTGAGACTGAGGCGAAGTTTTGGGGTTGGGTTGGGAAAGGGACTTGGAAAGGGGCAGGAGGTCTTTGGAACTGAAGTGGGTTTGGGTTGTGAGTGAGGTCTAATGTTACGGTCGGGAATGGAGCTGAGGCTGAAATGGTTGCCATACTTGACGAGCAAGGGAGGATAGCTCTTGCCAGTAAATTTGGGTTCATTAGTCCATCTGCACTTGACATTGATCCCGAAAGCAACATGCTCGCAGCTGCTGTTGTTGTGGATGCCATGGCCATTGCAGCTGGAGGCAATGGGTGATTGTGATTGCCTTCGTAAGTGGTTATCAAGATCGTTCGATCTTCCGCACAACGTTGAACCTTCAAGAATATACACCAAAACATTTAAGGCCCAATTAATTTTAAGCCAACAAGATGAGTTGTTTAAAGAAATTAAAAATGAAAGGTAACCTAAAAAATTAGCCAAAAAAAAAAAGAGAGAAAGAACCTACTTGTTTGCGAACTGGACAGCCAACAGCCATGGTGCACCGATAATAAGCTCTAGGACAAGGATTTCCTTTGGCCATTTTTTGTCCATACTTTCGCCATTGGCACCCATCAGTGATCTATATACAAAATAAATCAAACATGTATCAGTAATTAATTAGATTTGTCAAAGAACAAAACTATATATGCAAAATTTTATATAATTATAGACACGCACCATGGGAGCTTCTGATCGGGCTCGAACCGAGACACGGGCTTTCCTCATGGTGGCCTCGGTGGTCTGGTGATCAATAGCAGCCTTGTTACCAGAATTCAATTTTTGGACCTTGTTTGGGTTCCAACCTTGTGATTCGGATTCGGGGCTCTCCTCTCTACCATTTGGCTTGCCATCCCTGAAGCTTGAATTATTCTCTTGATCATAGGATGAACCCATCTCAAGTTTAGCGTTGTTTCTCCCGGAAACTACCTCGGTATTGGTTGCAGGTGTCCCAGAACGAGTCCTCTCATCTGACGAGGAATGAGACAGTTCATCAGTCTCCGCTGAAGGACGGAGATCCATGAATTGTCTAGGTACCACTTGGGGTTTCTTTTCGTCTGATTTTGCCTCAATAAGCTGAACCCAAGAAAAACAACAACACTGCTCAATTTAACTACCCAATTGGATGATCATTCTTCTTCGAGTGCATAACAATAAACTAATGTAAACTTAATATTATATACCTCTTGCTCTTGAGCGCTTTCAATTCCATTACTTTGCTGCTGCTGTTGCATCAGTGCAACTAGATGCATCTGTAGAGCACTGTAATTGTTGGTCACTTGACTAAGCATGTCTTTTAACTTGAGATTCTCTGCGTTCATCCTTTGGAGCTCTACTTGCAACTGCGCCAGCTGGAACCAAGTGAAAAAAATTCCTTAATTAGGAAACTAGCTATATTTAGAAACCAAAAACCAATTAAGTACCCTCCCCGCGTAAATAATGCAAAGGTACAACTGTGGAGAGTCAGTTTGGGTTGCCTAACTCTCATCTCGTATATAAATAATTACCTCAGTCTTGGATCGTTTCTGATCAGCATCCGATGATACCCCATCATCCACCGTTGACTGATCACTTCCGGCGTTAGCAGTAAGGAGGTGCAATCCAGTCTGATCAATTTACACCAAACAAGAATAAGAACAAGAAAATTTTTAAAGAATCACAAGACTACAAATAATTAACAACAGAATAATTATGGGGTAGAAAAGTCAGCATAATCTATGGCAGGGTTGGTTGGTTCAGTCGTTTTCTTACATTTACATTGGACCTAGGAGCCACTTCACCCAGAGAACTCTCCTGTTTGACCACGACATTTGTGGCCTTGGAGTCATCATCGTCATCCTCATCGTCGCGGTCGACCTTAACCCTATTCTTATCCTCGGAGAAGAAGTCGACTTCACCGACAACCAGCCGATGGTCGGAGGAGGGCGGGGAAGGAGGCTGCTCTTCCCGGCCGGCGAGGCTCATGGGGAACTGAAACATCCTAGTACTGCTGTCACCCATGTTGTAGTGATATTGTTCCCGTCTAACCTTGAGAAAAGAGGCAACAGAGGCAGGAGTGTTGTTGTTGAAGCTGTTGATGGGATGATCAGAATCAAGGGCGAGACACCATCCTTTGTCCATAAATGAGATGAAGATGAAGGAGAAGAAGAAGAAGAAGAAGAAGAGGAAGAAGAAGAGTGAAGGTGGAGAGGGAAGGGATTTTAAGATATATAGAGTGAAGAGAGATGGGTTTGGAGAGAAAGAAAAGGAAGGGAGATATGAGCTGAAGTGTAGAAGAGGAAGAGAAAAGTAGGGGAAGGGGTTGGGTGTATGTGTACGAAGTCCGTGAAGTCTTTTTCCGGTGCAATGGGCTCGCCTATAAAAGGGGTTCGTAGCGAAGACCAGACTAGTCGTACGTAGATTTGGATCTATTTAGAACACATACACAAGAAAAATCGAAAAAAAGGAAAAAAAAATATTAGAAAAAGTGAAGAAAAATAACTGATGCTGTTCTGATTGGGTTGCGTCAGACAGTGCGTCAGACCCCCAGCTGTCTCGCTGGAGGCTACACACTTACATTTCTACTACTACCATTGTGTGCGCACACACACACCAACCGGTTTTACTATAATTTGGGGAATATAATTGTGCTGCTTATTGTATAAAAATACAAAAAAAAACAAGGTATTATTTATCATTCCTACCAACAAAGGACAAAATAAACCACAAATATTCCACCTTTTTTTGTCAATCAGACAATCACCAATTTCATCTCGTTTACCATATTTCTAATTCATATGTTTATTTAATTAGAGAAAATGTGACATTTTTTTCATGTATTTTTGCCATGTGTTTTCGAACTTGAGACTTTGTTGAAAGGAACAAGATACCAAACAATTCCAACCAACCATTTGGTGATAAATAATCCTCCATTAGTTGGGATTTCCTATTTATTTAGTATGAATGTAATTTATAGTAATTCATTATTAACTTGAGTGGTTTGATACTTTGGGTAACATAGTGGCCCGATAGTGTAACTTTGATGCATAATTAAATATCCATACTTTGTCAATAATATCCGCCTTTGTCACGACAAAGGAAAGAAAGAGTTTTTATGATGGTAATTGAAAGCGATAGGGGATCGGATTGAGGCAAAAACCGCATACGAACTGGGGTAGATTTTGGGGGGAGAGGAAGAAGAAAATGGAAAAGGGTAAAGGTATCGCCTACCTGTTAAGGAAAAAATAAGGTTTCGTCTACATCTCGTCAAGAAAAAGTTTGACTCATTCATAATTCAAACTCGAAAAAAAAAAAAGAAGAGAAATTTTGAGGGGAAATGACCCAAAAACGACGATTGATTGAATCCACCGCCCCGAATTGTGCGGCGCGTTCCACGTGAGAGAAATAATAGTAAGAGAGGCTTTTTTTTTCTACTTATTTAATTAATACTATTAATGAAATCTTAAATTTCATTTTGGAAATTGTTTTGTACAAATCTAAAAAATCGAAGAAACAGCGAGAGAAGCTGCCATTGGTGGCCAAGTCAACGAATTTGACGGCCCGGCTCTGGTTATGACCGGGGACCGGGTGGGGCAGTAGCAGAGTCGCCGGGTGGCCCCACGTAAATACAAATAATGACATGAGATTGCACGTTCCGGATCTTGCACTCCGGTAACCACGTTGACTGTTTACCCGTGGGACCGAGTCGCTTGTTTTGACTTTTGTACCATTCTTACATTTCCCTTCCCTTTCACGTCCTCCTCTCTCTTTTTTCTTTTATTTGGTTTTTCTTTTCCTTTTAATGTGTACTTACTTCTACTAATACTTTTGCCTCCAAGACAGGACACCTAGACTGGACCGTCTTATAACTTCAATTCAAAAGTTCAATATGATTTGTCTGTTCCTTATTATATAAATACTATATGATTTCCCTGGCACGGAAATAACCTATTCGGTTACCCGTAATACAAGTTATTATACTACAACTACTACCATTCAAATTCAATCACAATAAAATTGGTGTTGTCAATTCTTCCGCAGTATTTCCATTGGTTGAAATTCAGTCATGCCCTTGCTTGCAATATTTATGCTGACCAAATCCACTGTCATAAACGTTGCGATACTGTTGATCCATTTGACTAAAAAATTAAAAATGTTAGCTCTGCATTAGGAATAAAACAAATTACTCATGCTAAGTACAACCTAACAAAATTGGTTGATTTACTTGGGAAGCAAAGCAGGGTCATCAATTGTTTTGTGACAATGAGATTTGTGTTCCTACACTAAACCAAAAGAAGCACGTACCTCTATCAAGAAGAGGCCAAATGAGTGGTTGTAGTGGCTAAACCTACGTACGTAAATACATCAGTATCATGCCAATTAGGTTGGTAAAGGCTTACTTGGCTTTCTAGTTTCTACGTAGTCCCTTGCCGACATTTTTTGACTAAACACTCCTTTTCTCTGCCCATAGATTTTTAATCACTGACTGCTAAATGCTAATTATTGCTTTTCTGGTTCCCTTTCTTTTCCTTTCTTTGTTTTTCCAGTTTCCTTTTGGGATGGGGGACGTGCCGGGTTTGGTGTGTAAAGGTTCACGTGGATTTGCAAATGCATATATATTGACAATCTTATGCGTTATTTCCTTTATAATTCCATGTTATTTACCTGTTGAGAAATTTCTCCCGTCTAGTTTGAGACAAAAGGCAATGGCTGGCTTACACTGTATCCTTAATTGATTAATGATCGATCACATAAAACATAAAGCCATTCAACTTCTTTGACTGTCCGAGTCTTCAAAAAGAGCTTGAATGATTGACCATTTAATCTGATAAATAAGACCTTTTAGTCCTGTAATAATGAAAAAAAAAAGAAGAGGAAGGAATAATATACATAAGAACACCAAACAAACGTAACAATTCTACTATTTTTCAGCTCTAGACAAACTCGTGGGTTGGACTTTGGACCCATTAGCTAGATTCATTAGAAGGTAGAGAATTCTCTTTTGCATGGCGTTGTCGTCCATGTTTGGAAACTTGCAATTTCTGTTCAAACTTACGGCGCCTGAAAGAAGAAAATCATATGAAAAAATGAACGCCAACTACTACAACAGGAGAAATTAACAGCCATGATGTCACTACAAAAAAGCGCATGGATTGCGGCGGCTTATTTGCGGCGGTCTTAATAAACCGCCGTTATTTGCTCCAATTTGCGGCGGAAAATGCATCTGCCACAAATTGATGCAAATAGCGGCGGTTTATTTACGGCGGTCCCTCCCACCCGCCAGTATTTGTTACAATTTGCGGCAGAAAAATAGAAGTGCCACAAAAGGATGCGAATAGCGGCGGTTTATTTACGGCGGTCTCGACGAACCGCCATTGTCTGCATCCATTTGTAGCGTAAAAAATGAACCCCCGTAAAGTTTTGGGTCTGATTTATTTCAGTTAAAAGAAAAAAAATAATCACTGAACCCCAAAATTTCCCTCTCTCGCCAAAATTTCCCTCTCCTAAACCCCCAAATTTTTCCCTCTCCTAAATCCCTAAAAAATCACCGAACCCTAACCAAAATTAAATCATCCTCAAATCTTCCTCTTCCACCTCCAGCCAACTCCCCTCTCGTAGTTCCCCAACCTCCAAGCCCCAACCTAACCCGTCAACCTAACCAAAATTAAATCATCCTCAAATCCCAAAATTAACCCGTCAACCTCCAAGCCCCAAGCTACACAGGCGGGTCCCTCTTCGTCAAGGGCTTCAACCTCTCGTGGATGGCTCCTTCCCAGCCGGAATTCGACATCGCCGTGAGAGCCGACAACCGAATTCGCTACCAGTGTTTTACCAGGCAGAAGACTTATGACGGTTCGCCATGAGGGGTAGGTAACTTTTTAACGTCTTAATTTCTATTAATTGCTTTCGATTCCTGTACCTTCTATTCTTTGGGAGAAGTTAGGGTTTCATTGTTCGATGGATCTGTTCTTGTGTAGTTATGCTTTTGGCTTTGACAAATTTAAGCTTAATCGTGGGATAGGGAATAGAAGTTAGGTTTCAATTAGTTTGTTTTCGTGTTTGGATTAGTTGACTTAGTTGTGTTTTCTTATTTTTTGTAGCTCTGTTGTTCTGTTTTCTATAACACTCTCAACAATTTTGCAGCCATTGAAGGTTCTGGTGATTTGCAGGTAAACTTTTGTTATGGTGTTTTGTATTCTACTTTGGGATCGGCAAAGGCATATTCATTACAATGCATGGTCCAGTTGTTTGCAGATAGCATGGGCTTTTGGTGCTTCTGATATTATTGCCGTTGATGTTCAAGATGATAAACTACAAAAGGCTAAGATTCTTGGCGCGACTTACACTGTAAATGCCATGAAAGAAGATCCTGTGGAAAGGATAAGAGTACGTATTCATCTGTTACTGTTGGTTGCTGATTTAGCATAGAAATTCTAATGCAATAGATTTTTTAGTTTTCCATTGTGGTATCATACATTAAACTGAACATCTAGTTCAATAGCTTTTAGTTGCTTCCTTTTTGCCAAGCTATAGTGAACTTGGCTCATTTGTCAGTAGATCAGAGGAAATACACTATGTTGCACAAGTCTTCACTTTTTAGCTTGTTGTGGTCTAAGCTCACTGGATGATTGAATCTGTGGGTTTGGCAAGACGCGCATCAAGAAGAAAGTAGAAACTCGAAACTTGGGTTCCAACTTTATCCCTTTAGAATGTTATATCCTATGAAATTTTCCTTTTCTATGTTGTATTTATTGAGTTGAGAGGGATAAAGGAATGTGTTTGACACGCAAGTTTTCTGCTCAAGGCCTCGTTTGTCAATAACCTGAGATGTAAAAGACTTTTGTAAGTATATTGATTAGCTATCTTTGAGTATACTCATAAATTTGAAGTTAGATGTTTCTTTTAAGATAGATGTTTTTCTTTTATGGATCAGCTGTAGTGTCATCAGAAATATCATGATAGGCCTAATGCAAACTGCAAACATATGTTATTGCTTTTTGTTGGTTATGCAAAAGATGAAGGAACCTACCTTGCCTGCCATTTTTGATATAACATGCCACCTTTCTTTTTCCTCTGCAGACAGTCTGCTTCTCAATATTATATTCTACTCAAAAGATCATGAACCTTGATTGGCATTTTATCGGTTATGAAATGATTAAATATCTGTGGAAAAAAATTAACCTTGTACAGTTTAGAATTAATTGTCCTGTTAGACATATGTCTTTCTTTTCCAGCTCTTTAAATTAAAGTTAAAACTAACGATTAGTAAGAATGTATCCTTGCCAAGGCAATAACTGGAGGAAGGGGTATAGACATTGCCGTGGAAGCCTTGGGTAAATCAGTTACATTTTCACAGTGTACCCGAAGTGTAAGAGATGGGGGCAAAGCTGGGATGATAATACTTGTTCTGCTCCTAATTGTATGTGATGCAATGTTTGTTATCCATGTTCTGCTCCTAATTGTATGTGATGCAACGTTTGTTATCCATGTTCTGCTCCTAATTGAATGAGATGCATTTTTTTGCAGTCTAAGAACCATGCCTCAAGTCTGTGTATTTGTGAAGAAGTGCGTGTGAGAATGGAACAGAGACAATTTTTGCAGCCTATCATTTTGAGGATGAAAACTAGTTTAGTAAGTGGATGAAAACTGACTCGTGGGAATACAAATGTCTTTGCTATACTTAGCTGATTTTATATTCGCCAAGTTAATTATGCGATAAGTTTAGTTTTTGGGCAACAACCCCTTAGTGCTTTGAGCTGGTTCAACTTATATTTGCTAATATGTCTATATTGCATATACGTTATGCTTAACATTACTTTTCATAGCATCCATGAGATTACTTTTCATATCTCAAAACACTAATTGATTTCTCTAACTAATTGTAGCCAAGTGATGCAAATAGTGGACCTTCAACGCCCGCCGAAGCGCAAAGATCACCCCATGGTAGCACCTGTGCAGCCACCACCAGCGCCAATGATGAGATTAATGAAGAGGAAACTTAGTTCTTTTATGCATTCTATGTTAAACACTATGACAATATCTAACTATTTATGTTAGTTATCTTATATGTTGAATATTTTCTTTTTCTTTGTGGACATGTTAAATACTATCTGCTTATTTCATTTGGAGATCATATAATTTAATGCTATTTCTACCTTTCATTGTCTATCATTTTTAGTTTTTATAATTTAATGTAATTTTGAATCTGAAGTAAAGGTGCCAAATTGTGGGGTTTTGTATAGCGAATTGTGGAGTGGAGGTCTAATCTAAATGAAAGATGTCAAATTGTGGCACTTTGTGTATCAAATAGCGGCGGTTGAATCAAGGATTAATGGTTAAATTGCGGCGGTTAGCGTAGCAAATAATGGCGGTCGAGTTTTTTAAAAAAGGGACAAATTGCGGCGGTATGTGTAGTGATTTGCGGGGGTTAGGAGGCCCTGTTTTTTGTTTTTTCCCGCGTGCAAATTAGGGGGTTTTAAACGCCGCAAAAAAACCGCCGCAAATTGATATGAACAAATTACGGCGGTTGGTGCAGCGGTCGAGTACTGACCGCCGCAAATTGGCTTGTGGCGCCGTAAAAAGCGACGGTTTTGCGGAACGCCGCAAATTGCACGAAAAGCAAAATGCGGGGGTCAAAACCGCCGCTATTTGTCCCAAAAAAACGCCGCAATTCGCGCGCTTTTTTGTAGTGTGTTCGCCTGATTTAAACACAAAGTCTAGCTTTTCCCCTTTTCGTGCTAGCTGTTGTGTGGGCGTATATCATTATCATACACACTTTCTTTGATCGATGAAGGACTAGCTAGACTACAACTCGAATTTTTATACTTGTTACAATTAAGGACAAAAGAAATAAAATTCATCTACTCATAAAAACTGATTATGTAAGAATTATAAAAATTTGATTCCAACCCAAAACAGCAAACTATAAAACGAAGATTAATATATCTCATATTTTATATCTGTCATTAAACAGACCGTTATTGACATATCTGTAATCAAACACAGAAAGAAAATTCCAAAGACCGCTTCCTCTTTGATTGAAAATTGTGAACGCAAGGGATTGGGCATTGGATACATCTCTAAGGGTTTGTCTTTTGGGGTTATCCTTGGTGAGTCTGGAGATTTTTACGGGTTGAGCTTTCCCGGCCTTCCACTGGTACTAGTCTGTCCCCAGCTACTCCCTCCACCAGTTACCCAGTTGTCTCTTCCAACTTTAACCAAACCACCCCCCGACCTCGTAGATCCCAGAACCACACAGCTGTGGTTCTGGGAGAATAGTGCCACAGCATGATCTTTTCTTCAGGTGCGTCCAGCTCCAGCATGGACGTGGACCGGCAGACGGTTCCTCCCCAACCTCACTGACCAAGCCTCTCTCCGGATCATGATTATTCTCCGTTTCAGTTGTATCTCAGCCTGTTTCCAAAGCCTGTTTTCAGTTTTTCTATGTTCGGGACGTTGATCCCTTGACATGTACGGTCATATTATGTTTATCATGTTTCTTGTATAAGATGGAAGGCGAATTGAGCTAACGTCTTCTAATCATGTATTCAGCTCACCGTATATTTTTAATATACTTCCCGGTCATTGACCAAAAAAAATTGTGAACGCAATAAAGTTATTTAATTATCAACTAGCTACAGAAGACTATATATGATCATTTTTATTTTCCTGTCAAATTGATACATGCACTGTTTCTCAGCTGTAACATATTTATAACTAGTTAACTGGTGCCCTTTCAAATACGTATACCCCTGAATCTGTTATTTCTTCTAGTGTCTGAAGTCTAAGCAAGAAGTCCTGGGTCATGCGCGCATCGCAGCTATAAAATAATCAGGAACCATTCTTCTTTGCTTGCTGGTATATACCTTATAGTTCTTGCACGTATTTAGGCATAAAACTGGGTCTCCTTCATTCATCTTCGGCACTAAATTCTTCCCAACTTGTATATTTTCTTCTCGCTTACTCATGCATATATATATGAAAGAGATAACTACATCACTCCCAATTAATAGGACCATATCAACCGCATGATCGACACCAAGTATTATTATATGGAGAAGAAACCCGGGGATATCATATATATATCCAATGTCAATGACGAGCCATATCCTATTCTTTTAGCTTATCAATTTAATAAAAACTGTACCAAAAAAAACCCATCAATTAAACAATATGGGATTTTTTTCAAACTCTGGAGGAAACAAAAATCAACATAGAAGAAAAAGACAGAGTTGACTGAGATTTAAGTTGACCATGGTGATAATACCCCCACGTGGCTTACTTGCATGACGTAGAAATTTGGTGTGTGGTTAGGTTTTGACAGCTTGGATTCTTGAAAATAAACCAGCAATGGCAGCAGACAATCAAAGAGCCATTAGAGACAAGTTAGCGTGTAGCCATAAGGAATGTATAGATGCTTTTCACACCATTACCACTAATAATTAATATCAATATCCGGGAACGAGGCAGATATTGTCTATGTTTTAAGTTCTATTCTAACACACTAGTAGTATTTGGTTTCTCTTTCTTTCGAAATAAAAATTCAATGATTAGTTAGAACAAGTTAATTGATTAATTTTTTTCTTATGTCAATATCTTTTACCATATGCATTATCTTCAAAAAAGTCATTTACGGAACCACCTGATCGAGCTCGCCTTCAATTTTATTCGACCAGTTAATTAATCATCAACCTTTGCTATTGATATTCGACTAGTTCTCTTTTGGAAGAAGTTTGAAGAAAAATTTTCTTTTTGTTCTGGTTTTTTTACTTTCTTTTGACTACTACTGTTTACACTTCACATGTTCAAACATGTTTCTCTTATTTTCAAACCTTTAAAGACCGACAATAAGGATGACAAAAACATCACAGCCCATGTATTTTGACCGCCATCTGCAAATTGCGGTGGGGGTGTTTTTTCTTTTACGTAATTGAAAACAGAAAGGAGCCCAGCTAACCATAACTCTTTGTCAAACGATCTGCAAACCTGTTCCTGATTTTAGCCCTTTTTCTTGTTCCGTTTTTTCCCTAATATAGAGTACATGCATCACAAAATCACTGGATCCATCAAGTTCCTCCTATTTAATTTGTTGGAGGACCCTTTTTTTTATGCCTCCAATTCGTGCTTGGCTTGATGTTTGCTCAAGGTAGTGACTCGGTTTCCCACTGTTGAGGCAATGCAGTATGGCTTTCAATTTTTATTTAGTACACTCGAGAGCCGAGGCATTAATTATATAAAGTGGCTAAATTAGTTTCATTTTCTTATCAAATGTAATCAATACCAATTCTCTCCAACTTGAGATCAATTTGACTCTAAACTAAATATAAGGCCAACTTAGTATTAAAAAAAAAATTGTGTGAACTTTCGACTCATGTCCAATATTATGGACCCATTGGCATGTGTGGCTCTTAAATGCTTGGGATGTTCCTCTTTACTATATATTTTTTAGGTTAACAACTGTATTTTGAACTTTATTTATTATTACTCCTTTATTATATATCATTATAAGCACAATTTTAAGGGTAGTATAATCTGATATTGGAATGAAAAAAGTCATAATTTATAATAAAACAAATCCATAAATTCGATGTTTTAAGGTTTAATTAAGATATTATGCCTTAATCTACGGGTACAAATTATCCACAGAAATCCTAATCTCCAAACAATGACGGGTCTCACATAAAATAACACGGGTAAATTATAAAACTCCGGGCATATAGTTAAGGGGAAAAAAACTTAGGTGTATGAAAAGGTAAATGAAAGATGCGAGACCCATATAGGACTTTTATCCCTTTTATTTCTTTTGTGTCATATGTTAGGTTCTGAATTACTCACGCTCCTCTTCTTGACGAAGACAGCAAAAGACTAGCCTTCGAGATTGATTGTGAATTTACATTTCTTTTGTCGGCCAAGGAGCTAAAAAGTTGAAATTTGTATCGAAGATGCGATAAGCTATTGGACGGTCAAACTAAAGAATGGCAATAGACTTTTCACAGAAAAAAACCAGGCAATTTTCGGTGGTTTTTACGAAGATGAAATGCAATTTTATGTCCTTAAATATTAATATTTTATTATTTTTTGTCTTTACACTTGATAATCGCCGGATGATGGTATTCTTTTTCAGTGAAATAATCTGTTCCGGACCACATGGATTGGGGGATTCATTGTCTAAGTGGTTATTGTTGTTATTATTATTATTATTATTATTTTGCCACAAAAAGAAGTAAATAGCGTTGCAATCTACGGCTTCTGATGTATCAGGGATTTTTTCCCTAAGAACTGTTTCAATTGCTTAATAATATGATCCACGTCTTTTAGATGAAAAAAGAAAGGATTCAGTCACACTATAATAAATGAATAATGTTGCGTAAAATTAAGCCGGTGTTGACGATATTATTGTGGATTTAATCAAAAGATCAAAACATCAGAACAAAGCCAATAGAGGCTGTGAAACATGATTGGATATCTCTTGTAACCAATTCCTGATCACGATCTAAATTAAATCTACTCCTAAAGCATAACTAAAAGAGAGTATAAAATATGTATATTTGATTTAGTATGTGTTAGTGTAATATGCCCAAAAGTCAATCATTGGATTGTATATAGTCATGTATATACACTAAGGTTATTCCAATAAATATGTTTATGTGATAAACGCTTGCACATATTTATAACCCTAGAATATTTTATATTCTTAAATGTCCCTAGTCGATTATTATTATGGATGGGTTGTAATAATAAATTAAGACTAGCGTATGTTGAGAATTATATGAGATATGAATTCTACATACGGGTACAAGTTAGAGAACTTGTGGTCTGGACTGGCCCAACATAAGAACACTACATGAAACGTTATATGATTGTCATTAGTGGTTCTTATATGTATTGTCCTTTGACCTGAGATCATCAAGGTTCCCAACATGTTAGCCATATACTTTGATATTACTCTAGGCTGTTCGTAACTGAGTAGACCTTAGTGTGACACCCGGGGTCTATGAGGGCGGGAAGTGTACGCCGGTGCCGGGATGAGCATGGACAAGGAGCGGCTTCTGGCAGGCTTCTAGACAGAGGGGCACAGGAATGAACCGAATCCACACCGGAATAGGAGAGATCCTGAGACTGTGTAGGGATGGGGCTGCACAATTGGGGCGGTTTCATATTTATACGGGTATGGGACTGTATAATTAAGAATAGCTCAAATGAAGTGATTTTGAGGTTGTACAGGTATGGGACTGCACAATCGAGAATAGCTTAAACGGTTTGATGGGTACTAACTATATCAACAAGGTGCACCTACCTTTTCGGTGCTCATTCTAGAAAAACTCCAAAGTTAAACGTGCTTGACTTGGAGCAATTCTAGGATGGGTGACCTCCTGGGAAGTTTTCCCCGGAAACGTGCGAGTGAGGACAAAGCATGTTAGAAAGGTCCCTTGTTGGTCTGTAGTGACAGTCGACAAGCCGGGACGTTACATTTCTTGCCCATGTCACATGGCATATCTCTCTCAAAGAATCAATGTCCTAGTACATCTAAGGAGAGAGAGCGGATGAGTAAGATCCCTTATGCATTTGCAATAGGATCTATCATGTATGCCATGCTATGTACTCGACTGGAAATCGCATATGCTTTGAGTGTCACAAGCAGATATCAATCTGATCCCGGTGAGAGTCACTGGACAGTGGTTAAGAACATCCTTAAGTACTTGAGAAGGACTAAGGATGCATTCCTTGTCTATGGAAGCGTTGATGAGCTTGTTGTAAAGGGTTACACAGATGCTAGCTTCCAAACAGACAGGGATGATTTTAGATCGCAGTCAGGTTATGTGTTTTGTCTTGGAGGTGGTGCTGTTTGCTGGAAGAGTTCCAAGCAAGAAACAGTTACCGACTCTACAACTGAGGCTGTGCAAAGTTCCTTTTGAGAACTCTGTAGCAGATCCATTGACAAAGCCTCTCACATAGCGAAAGCATGATGGTCATGCTACATCCATTGGTATTAGATACATGGATGATTGGCTTTAGTGCAAGTGGGAGATTGTTAGTGTAATATGCCCAAAAGCCAATCACTGGATGATTGTATATAGTCATGTATATACATTAAGGTTATTCCAATAAATATGTTTATGTGATAAACGCTTGGACATATTTATAACCCTAGAATATTTTATATTCTTAAATGTCCCTAGTCGATTATTATTATGGATGGGTTGTAATAATAAATTAAGACTAGCGTATGTTGAGAATTATATGAGATATGAATTCTACATACGGGTACAAGTTAGAGAACTTGTGGTCTAGACTGACCCAACATAAGAACACTACATAGAATGTTATATGATTGTCATTAGTGGTTCTTATATGTATTGTCCTTTGACCTGAGATCATCAAGGTTCCCAACATGTTAGTCATATACTTTGATATTACTCTTGGCTATTCGTAACTGAGTAGACCTTAGTGTAATCATTGGGTATATGATAAGTGTGTAGTGGGTTTTGTATGATCAAGATGAAATTCGTCCAATCCATATAACAAGTATATTATCAGTTGGGCCTCTTGATAGAGTTGAACTGTAAATACATGGCCATGCTCGGATTATGTGATATGGTGATATCATTAGTATCCGTTTTACACAGTTAACTCGGGGATCAAGAAACTAAGATTAAACATATACGAGATTGACGTTTTCCATGTCTCGTGTTTAATCTTGATAATGGGACGAAAGGACGATGACATATTTCCGAGGCATAATGAATCAGTACTGATCTTGTCGTTTGGGTAGCAATGATGTGTTGCTAGACACCGCTCATTGTTTATAATTGTAAAATGAGATTTTACAATTATTGTCAAACGTTACAAGTGCCTACAGGGTCACACACTTAGAACAGTTGATTCGAGCAGGTGGTTGAACCATGGTTGGACCGTGATTCGACTAAATGGGTGACCATAGTTGAACCTTGGTAGGACCATGGTTGGACCGGGTCGTTTTGGGCTGATTTGGTTCACTAATTATCAGAATTATTGAACCAAAATTAATGCCATATGATGTGTTAATGCTTAGTGGAGCATCCATTAATGCTTAGTGGAGCATTAAGACATAGTGGAGACATGATTAGACTTAAAGTATAATCATGATGGTTAATGCATGATGATGTTGGTCATTTTCTCATTAATCTATGCATTAATTGTGTGTATAAATAGGGCTTGATGATCAGATTATCAACACACACAACATTCACACACAATTCAGATTACACACCCATTCTTTGAGAAAGAAAGAAACACCACATAGCTCCCGGAAATCTGTAGCTAGCACAACGCTTCGGGAGTGCTCGGGTTGGAGATCATGAGATGTTTTCCGACCAGAGATCGACGGTTCGTGTGGATACCGTAGAGGAGCCGGATTTCTTGTCGGGTTCTTGCTGATTCTACACTACAGTTGGGTGAAAGACCTCAACCAAACAAGGTACGAAATTTCTGTTGTTCGGTTTAGTTGCTTCACTTGGATCCTCCATGGTTTCCGATTTTTTGCTGCGCATTTTATTGCATATGAGTGTCATGTTTGCATGCCCGGTTACTAACAGTATGTGTTTTTACATAAATGATATATGTGTTCTTATACTAACCGAAGTCTAGCTGGTTGGTTGCTCATTAAGTAGCCCAATCCTCGACAAAAAAAAAAAAAGTAGCCCAATCAACCATTGGATATGGATTATACAATTAAATTCTTTTAAGTTTTAACCTTTTAACACTAGCCATGGTTTATTTGCCTTACTCTTAGTGCATTATTTGGAGTCGAGCTTGGTGTAATTTAAATATTTCTTAAAGAAAGTGTTTTGCTGGGTCCTCGGTGCGCTTCTACGAAGTTTTCATTAGTGGGAACGAGGTGTTGTGTGACTATGCTTTGTAAACTACGTTGCAGAAGTATCGCCAAGCGCATCTAGTGTAGTGGTATCATAGTACCCTCCCACGGTACTGACCGGGGTTCGATTCCCCGGATGCGCAGTTTTATTGCTTTTTCAATTACAATTTACCCAACAATGTAACGGATGGCCTGTTGGGCTGCCTTTGCTTGAAGCCCATGGGCTTGGCGAGATGAATGAATGAAGGGTCTGCAGATTACCCCCATAAAGTTGCTAAGTTGCTGGTCTACTAGGACACAGAGGAGGGCAGGAAAAAAAAAAAAATAATGTGTTGCTCATGATTATGAAAACAAGAACCATCCGTATTAATTATAAATTTTTCATAAAACATCTTCAATCATAATTTTCTTCTGATTCCTCTCCTTCGTAAACATGAATCCTCCTAGTTAGAACCACATAAAGCAAAAGAACTGACATACAGTAAAGCAATCATAAAAGAAAAAAGAACAAGAGAGAAAAGAGAAGGAACACAAAGTAAAACAATGTGTAGAGATTCTCTATGTCTCATCAACATTATCTTTAACTCTTTACTCATGGGAGCACTATGCTTAAACCATAAACGTAGGAATTAATCACCAGAGTTTTCATAACATCTCCGATGGGAACCCTTTTTGCCTATGAGTTATTATTACTCTTCAAACCGGAAAGGAACCCTTCTTCAAGTTCATTTTTCTTCCATTCTTTCAAATTTCTATTGATTGCTACATTTGTTCTTGATCCGTACTTGAGCCTCGAAGTAGCTCAGGCCAGTCCGTGTAGAACTGCTTGCGGTGGTATTCCAATAAACTACCCTTTTGGCATCGATGATGGGTGTGGCAGCCCCTATTACAGGCACGCACTTGCTTGCTCGGATTCCGGCATTCTCGAACTTCGAACGCCTTCGGGGAGGTACCAAGTTCGCAGCATAAGCTACTCTGATCCACACATCATAGTCACCGATCCATTCATGTGGAATTGTGAAGATGGTAGTCATTTTCGTGCAACTAGGCCTTTTAGCCTGGACACAAGCGTGCACTTCACCCTCTCCTCCCAGAATGATTATCTCTTCTTCAACTGCAGCGAACAGGATGTGATCATCGAGCCAAAGCCCATCTTCTGCGAAAGATTCCCCGAACGGTGTGATTCGACGTGTGATAGTGCGAGTTATCTCTGCAGGCACTTGCCAGGATGTGCTACCGCGTTGGGAGGGAGTTCTTGCTGTGCTTACTTCCCAAAGGCAACTGAATCTTTGAGGATGATGCTCAAGTATTGTGCCAGTTACACCAGTATCTATTGGCGGAACTATGTTGCTAATTCTCCAGATAATCAAGTGCCCGAGTATGGGATCAGGGTGGATTTTGATATTCCTGTTACTACGCATTGCCTTCAGTGTCAGGACATGACGAAAGGAGGCGGGACATGCGGGTTTGATACAAGGTCTCTAAATTTCTTATGTTTTTGTGGTGGGGGAAATTCCACTACCTACTGCGGAGGTATGCGATGCAACCGAGAGCTGCTTCATTTTATTTATGTGATTTCCAAATTGGCATAAAACCCAACATATATAACTTGTGTGTACTCCTGATGTTTGGTTAATTTTGCAGATCATGACAATTCAGTACAAGGCAGTAGGACTGGAGTCATTGCAGGTGAACAACAACATACGACATTTTCATTTGCTGCGGATACAAATAATTAGCTAGCCAATTTTTTTTTTTTTTTTGTCGAAGAATTAGCTAGCCAAATTTTTGTACTATATGTTTCTTTTGACATCTTAAAGTCTTGGGGGTCTGATTTATACTTGGCTTGGGATATGCAGGAACTGTAACTGCAGTTTCAGCTGCTGGAGCCTTGGGTATTGGTGCTGGAGTGTGGTATTGGAAGAAAATTAGAGCAAAAGCACCGGTAACGTGTGGGGTCCAGACTAATGAGAATCGGCTCTTCTGAAAGAACCTTCCTAGCTATCCCAAGAAATGATTATCACACAACTTTTGCTTTAGTTTCTTTCATGCTTCGGTTTAATTCTTTTTTTGCACTTTACCGATTCTCCTGGGTCATGTTTCGTTTCTTTTTCTTTTTCTTTTTCTTTTCTTCCTTTCTCTTTTTCTTTTTGCTTTTTTTCCCCCCCCTTTTTTGTCTTTCAAGTATCCCGGTGTATTTATCAGAGGAAAAAAGAAGTTATGCTACACATTTAATTTTTTTCTCTTGATCTCTCCTGTATATTTTTTGAAACACCCCGACCTAAATTTACCCGACTAACAGTAATTACCAATAACAGTGCCGACACGTGGCACAAACTGTGTAATACAATAGAAAATCGGCCCATCGGCCCAACAACAATAGACTAACACCCGGTATCGGGTACAATAACAATCATAGCACAGCGGAAGCAATTTTGAATAATCACAGCAAAAGCATGAATTGGC
>JAKUCV010006716.1:75653-86745 GCA_028386065.3 Turnera subulata | reverse complement strand
CTACCTCCCCCTTTCTACCTCCCTCTTTCTCTCTGTCTCTCTCTCTCTCTCTCTCTCTATGGTTATGTTGGGCTTCGTGCCTGGTTTATATGGGCTTCGTGCCTGGTTTATTTGGGCTTCGTGCCTGGTTGTCTCATGAGACGGGACCGAGCTCGACGCACACAGTAGGGGGCCCTGAACAATAAAAAGTAATAAGAAAGCTTAACACATAACAGATGGAGAATAATGAATTGTTTGTTGATTGTGTTGGCATGTTAGTACTGATTGTTGTATGTTGCATGCATGTCTTGTTACTCTGCTTTCCCTTCGGACCTGATCTGCACACTCTCATAATTAGATATATATTGCTCACTGAGTAGGCGACACACATAATCGCCAACGTTGTTTTTCAGACTTTAGATAGCGTGCAGTCACCTTCTTCTTTTCCCGGAGTACGGACGTGGACATCCCAGCAGGTAGCCGTGCTTGTTCTCCCGGTTGGATCCATAGTGTCGGCATGCATACTGTTTTGCTTCTCATATTTTTATTCCATTAATTTCTTCCGCTGCATTGGATTTATATTGAGATGTCACTTTTGATTTTGGATTATTTTATCGGCTGATTGCCGGGATTTACTATTGATGATGTTTCGGCAGGATGCGGGGTTTGATTTGAGGCTTGCTAAGCCGGTTGACTATGTTGTTATGACATCTCTTTTTATTGAGGATTTTGGATAATGTTTTTGATATTGATTTTCGTGTCCCGGATTTCAAGGGCATTTTGGTAATTTCCTTAAGTTTTGATATTTTATTGTTAAATTGGGACACGGGTGTTTCAGCTTGGTAGCGGAGCAGGCTTTAGATCCTTGGTTTTCAAAAGTGTCTTAAACTTTGTTTTCAAAGTGGTTTCTGTGTTTAAGCCTGTTTCCGGATTTATGACTTAAAGGATTTTTGACTCATTTGCATTCATATAGGCGTCGATATGGATCACGAGGGACAGCACAATGCTGAGGATGACGCCGCTACTCATGTCTCCGACAATGTGTCGGTGATGCAGATTCCCGATGGTCAGGGGAACAATAATGCACCAGAGAATAATGCTGCAGGTGGTGGAGGACAGAATGCTGTACCACCAGTTGTGAACCCAGCATTCCAGCAATATCAGGCTTTTCTGCAGTGGCAGCAGTTCCAGCAGTTTCAGCAGCTGTAGTGGGTAAAATGGACAATGTGGCCTGGTAAATTGTAAGTTGAGAGACAACATGAGTGAAAATAACGAAGAGGGACAACAAATACGAAATTGACAAAGTGTAAGGATAGAAAAAATTATTTACTCTTTTTTTTATATAAACGATGATGTATATTAAAAATGATCAAAATTATGTAAAAAGCTGTCTGCCTATTTTGCTAAAAAAAAAGTTATGTGCATATTGGGATATAATTGAAAACTAAACAATCAGTATCAAAATTCTAGAGGGACACAATTATTTTGAAACAAACTGCAACTAATTAACTCCTACAGAAAACTGTGGGAGCACATGCATTAACCACTATAAATAAAGGTAGGAGTTTCCTCATTTTGATCCACACTGCGCCAAAACAAGTACTAGCTAGCTCTACAATATATAGCAATGGCCACTTATAAGTTCCCTCAAGCCCTTTCCTTCCTGCTCATTGCCTTCATCGTAGCCTCGCTTCCACATGCCGTTCCGGCCAGATGCCTGCCGACTGCCGGCGCACCCGTGGCTCCAAGTCTGCTCCGCCCCGGTGTTCCCTATTACATGACCCCAGTTAACTTGTTTCCTCCTGAAGCCAACACCAACGGATTCAGCCCACAGCCCAATCGTTTCAACTTTAAAAGTGGCTGCCAGTATGTAATCACTCCAGCAAGTTCTAATACCAATATGGTGCCAGTAACATTTTCAACCCTAACCGGCGAACGTTTTGTGGTTGATGACTTCTTTCACATCAACTTCAATGTCACTCTTCCTGATGGAAGTGGAACTACTTGGGGACAAAGCCCTAATTCGGCTCCGCTGGTATGCGCTGGTGGCAAAAGTAGTGCAGGTTTTGCTCCAATCTTTTTCAAGATGAACCGTTTGGGTGATATTTATTCTCTCAGGACCGACCTGCCATTCCCCGACCTGATTCTCCAAAGAACATATCTTTACACCCGCCTCTCCCCATTGCATAGATCATTCCTCTTAGAACTTGGTCCTGACCAAATCCCATCACTCTTTAGATTCTTTGAGGTTCGTGAAGATAACTGCGATGTGGGGATCAAATCAGTGGTGTGATAATTAATGCCTAGCTACTATCAGTGATCCGATAATAATGCATCCAGGATTACTGCAAGTTGTAACCAGCTTGGATTACCAAGTTACTGATGATAAATAAAAGCCTAAATAAATTGGATGCGCATTTAATTTGCTGTATTACTTAATTATTGGCCTCGCTTCTCTTGTCTTTCAATTTTACCTTACTAATTAATTGCTTAACTGGACGCTCGGCATATTATAAGTTCACTTTTGTTGGCTCTTTTAATTAAATTGCCTCAGTTCTTTTCCCAAAAAAAAATTGCCTCAGTTCCTTTTTAATTTGTTTTATTAATTTAAAATGTTCGCTGCTGAAAAAAGTGGTGGGGCAGAGATTTCTACGAGCCACAAGATAGCATTAAGTTCTTTAGCATCAAAATTTTGTGGGGAACCCGATAGCGAGGCTGTATATGTGTAGCCGCTTCGTACATAATACTCTTATCTGGGAAAGAGTGTATACAAAGAGGGATTGACTTATAACAAGTTTTTCGTTTTCCCCTATTTCTACACGATAATTATATTGTCGTTGGCATTTCAGTATGGATATATCGTGTATGATTCTCGGACAATTATTGCTTTGTATGGACCAGTACCCTTGCAAGAACAGAATGTCAAGAAAAGTTCATCCATGAAAAAAAAAAAAGTTATGTCTGCTCCACCACATAACTTTTTTTTTTTTGTGGATAATACAGCTGCAATTTTTGTCTTAACACAATTGGATCGTATATATCTTTATTGCTTTTACAGTACGTGTGGACCAGATAAGTACATGCATGATTGTATCCTTGCATGCATTATTGCGCGCGACAGCTGCAAATTTTTTTATAAATACATTAATATTCAACGAACTTATGCAGGTTGAAATTAGATTTTCTAGCAAAGGTTATAAAACTATTCATAACAATGAAAATTGAATTCATATACTAAGAAGCGCTCTGGTAGCCTTGAAAGAAAAACAGCACATATATTGACTATTTATTCAACTATTGTAGTAAAATTGTTTCAAATTATGCTAATTGAGCATGTCTGTGCATGTGTTTTTTGGTTCTAAATTAATTTAAATTTTAACTGGAGAAATAAGATAAATTACATCCATGCTACAGAATTCCAAGAGCGAAAAGCGAAAAATTTTGTAAAAGAACGAGCGGCTTAGTTGTGTTTGTAGCAGCATATATAAAGCCATAAACAAAAATGACTAAAACTAAACCCCCCAAGACAATGATAGTTCCAAGATGAGACGAGATCAAACTTTTCCTTTGAAAATTAAAAAATGCAAGAGACAGTAAGAGAAACAATATTGCAGCTGCAAAGTATAAGTAGTGAGGCAAAGTTGGACGCGTTTGGCATGGCACACTAATTCTTGAAATTAGACTCGGGTGGTGATACTGTAACAAGCGAAAGATGAATGATAGTAAAGTTGTTTCCCTATATATGCGTGTTTTTATTTTGATTTGTTTTTTTCTTCATTTTGGTGAGACTTCATTCCTGTTTTTTAAGTTGTGCTTGCATGGAAGCTTGATTTGTTTCAGTTAGTCTCTTCGTGACTGCTGCAGTCGTGAATGTCATGGTTTACATGATATTCAGGCCCCTAAATAGTTCTAACCCAATGAGAAATAATCATTAATTCATAGTTATCAATTTTCTCCACTCATGAGAATATAATCGGGGAAAATTGGTCCCAAAAGCAATTCAGCATCTTTTTTCTTTTTGTTTCTCATTTCTACTTGATCTATGCATACCTTTTTTTCAACTATAAATACATGCCAAAGGAATTCCTCACTAGCTCCAGCTATATAAACAACAATGGCCAGTAAGAATTATTTGTTCCCTCAAGCTCCCATAGTTGCCTTCCTTCTCCTTTCCTTGATGATGGCCTCACTTCCTCATGGAGTTCCGGCCCGATGCGTGCCAATCCCTGGCAGAGCAGTGACTCCCTCTAACGTTGTCACCGGGGTTCCCTACTTCATGCGCCCAATTAACATGCTTCCTGCTGAGGCCAATCTCTACGGATTCACCCCATTCTTTAATCCTCTAAATGTAGGTGACTGCTTCTATAAAATCCGCACAGCAACCTCTGCTGCCACCATGGTGCCCGTAACATTTCGATCTTCGGGTGGCTCCGCTCGGATCATTGATGTGGAGTTCAACATCGAGTTCAATGTCACCCTCCCTGAACTCCCTAATATTTGGAGTGAATCAATACGAGGATTATGGGGACATGGCTTTACTTCTGGGGCGGACGATGTTTGCATTGGTAGAGAACTTGGTCACGCATTTTTAATGTGGAGATTCAAGAGGACGGCGCTTGGAGAATTGACGACTTACAGGAGAACATTTTGGCCAGAAGTTTACAACACAACATTATACCCTACAACTCGGTTTGATGAATCTTATGGAGGATTTGTCTTTGCTATGGTTCCCGACCAGACAGCAAGAGCAAGTTTTCGATTCCATACCGTTGAATATGTTTGTGATATTGATGAGGGGGGGATACAATCAGTTGTGTACTAATTAATTATAGCCAGAGAGCCCTCGCTGGTAGGTAGATGCATCCAGGAATATTAGTACTGGAATCATAATTAATTGTGTAAACTAATTTTTTTTTCGATAAAAAAAGTCATCAGTGGTGTCATCATCGCCCCGTCGGTCCAGATCTCGGTCAATACCTGTTACGTCCTGACATTAGACCCTCCTCATAGGATTTTTTTTTTTAAAACAAATTAAACCTTGGATTACGTACTTCTCTTAATAAAATGGATGCATTACCTTTAAAATGTGTACTACAGGATTACAGCTTTCAATAGCAAGCAGTCTACTACAGTTAACAATTTACAATATGTAGTCCACTTACAATGGATCAGGCCATTCTTTTTGCAAGAAATTGGAATAGCTACACTAGCTAATTGACGATATGAAAGGATTTGTATAGCTTCCCCATTTCTCTTCTTTACATCACTTTTTGTCCTGACACATTTGAATCCTATGTTTCGGGGACCATTATTGCTTTTTTGTACAACCAGTCTATATGGACCAGATAAGTATATGAATGTAACTTTGCATTAAAACCAGAAAATGTTTTAAAAAAATCCCTCCACCAAGAAAAGGACTAATCAAAATGTTTCTATAGAAAAAAAAAGGATTACAACGTGCAAGATACCTTTGATAATCGACCAATTGTTATTTTTTCTACATGATAATTGTATTTCTTAATGATAAATTTCTACTATAAGCTTTATATTTATATTTATTTTTTAAATTACAGGTAAATATTTATAATTAGGTTCTATGATCTATCCTGTCAAAGAAGACAAGAAAGGAGGACAAACCCTAAATGGTGGTCCGCGTTCCACGAAGAAAATGATTAAAACGTGGAAACTACATACTGAAGAACATTTTGAAGAACACGTAAGCCTAAAATGGATATGTAAAAGACAAAAACCATAATTAATTAGCCATGGCCTTACGTTAGTATTACTAGTTAGTACTAGTAATACTATCTTGAAAATTACTAGTACTAACTACGATTATTGTTTTATGAAAAAAGTAGTACGTACTGACTAGTACTAGTACTAATCTTGAAAATTACTAATCCTAACTACAATTAATTAACTCTCCCAGAACGTCAATTAGAATGAACTGAGGGAGTACATGCATACCATTTGCTTAAGCACCCGTTCCACTATAAATAAAGGTCGGAGTTTCCTCATTTTGATCCATACTTGCCCCAAAACAAGGTACTAGTTATAACTAAGAAGCTCTAGCTAGCTCTACAATATTATAGCAATGGCCTCTTATAAGTTCCCTCAAGCCCTTTCCTTCCTTCTCATAGCCTTCATTGTAGCCTCGCTTCCACATGCCGTTCCGGCCAGATGCCTGCCGACTGCCGGCGCACCCGTGGCTCCAAGTCTTCTCCGCCCCGGTGTTCCCTACTACATGAGACCAGTTAACTTGTTTCCTCCTGAAGCCAACACCAATGGATTCGGCCCACATCCCCATGGTGTGGATTTTGACTGCAAGTACAAAATCACTCCAGCACGTTCTAATACCAATATGGTGCCAGTCACATTTTCAACCCTAACCGGTGAACCTTTTGTGGTTGATGACTTCTTTCACATCAGTTTCAATATCACTCTTCCTGATGGCACTGTGGATACAACTTGGGGACAAGGCCCTTCTAGTCCGGTGGATATATGCGTTGGTGGCACAAGTAGTGCAGGTTTTGTCCCAACCTTGTTCAAGGTTACCAGTACTGGTGTTGTCTATTCTCTTAGGACTGACCTTCCATTCCCGGACCTGGTTCTCCAAAGAACACATCTTTACACCCATTTCTCAGCATGGCATAGATCAAACCTCTTAGCACTTGGTCCTAACCAAATCCAATCACTCTTTAGATTCTTCGCGGTCGAAGAAACTTGTGATGTGGGGATAAAATCAGTGGTGTAATAATTTATTGCGTCTGTATGATCACTAGCTACCTCCTGCTAGCTGCTTGGCAATATCAGTGATCCGCCAATTAAATGCATCCACAGGATTGCTGAAAGTTGTAACCTTGGATTACCAAAGTTACTATGATGATAAAAAAATGCCTAAATAAAGTGGATGCACATGCTGTCTCGCCGCTTCTCTTCGTCTTTCAATATTATGATTGGCAAATTAATTGCTTAAACTGGACGCCCAGTATAAGTTTTACTTTTGTTGGCCTTTTAAATTGCCTCAGTTCCTTTTTGTTCTATTGATTTAAGACGATAAAGCTTATATTAAATTATTGTACCATAAAAACAAAAAAAAAATCATTTTTCCCTATTGCTACATGATAATTAATTAATTGTATTATTTAATGGTAAATTTCTAAGCATTTAGGTGGATGGGGTATTAACTATAGCATAAATATCGGTTTGCTGGTTTTATTAAAAAAAAAAAAATCAGGTTGCTTGTTTCGTATTGTTTTGAAGAGAAGTCATTGGATGATACTGTAGGGTAGAAATCATTATAACAAGTTCTGTCCTTGTTAAAGCTAGACATGAGAGGGGCCAATCCACGTAGAAAAGGAATAGAACGTGGAAACAACAATACACATTTTGAAGAAAAATCAAAGGAAAGATGTAGGAAAAACAAGCATATATAATGTTGGGCTCCCAGTACAGAAGTCAGGATCTCGATACCTGGCAGTAGTTAGTTCGCTAACCTTTGCAAAGGAAAGATTTGAGAGGTAAGGTTTTTTCTATTCACTACTTCTTAATTACTCCCTCTGTCCGTTAACCCGCAGGATTTTTTACAAAGCATCAAAAAAAAACTCCTAATTTTTTTATATACTAACGAAGACCTTTATTAATGATCCAAAAATTGGCAGAATCGGCCTAATACAAATACAAGCTACATAGGTACAATAAAAAAATAAAAAAAACGCTTAACTCGTACGGTAAATTTGCAATGCCCCCATGAAAGTGGTTCTACTGCTTTTTATCAGAAGATTGTGACAAGTGAGAACCCTATCGCTAGGGGACCAATCAAAATGCATGCTTCTATAGAAAAATTGACTAAAACGTGCATATAGATACTTTGATAATGCCCTATTGTTTGTGCAGTCGGTGGCAATTATCGGTGTTTGGCAATTCCAATACTGTTGCAATTCTTGTCTTAACACAATTATTGTACTTACCTTTGATCAAAAAAACAATTATTGTACTTACACTTACCATTATTGCTTTTCAGTACAGCATGTGTGGATAAGCATATGATTGTGCCATTGCATTAATTGGTGGTTAGAAATTTCAATCTACAAAGCTATGCAGATTAAAATTGGTGGAGTATTTTCTAGCAACGGTAAATTAGTTATGAAACTATTCATAACATTGCAAATTTAAACTGATATACAATAAGGAGCACTCTGTAGGTACCCTTGCTGAAAAACACTACATTGATCAGATATCAAATATTTCCACTTGTTATAAAATTGAAGGTGAAAATATTTCTACTTGTTATAAAATTGAAGGTGAAAAACACCTTGATGGTAGTAATATTAACTTGATGGTAATAGTACATCTTTGTAATAATACATTTTTATGGTAATTACAAATGGAGAAATAATATAATTATAATAATGATGAAGGGAGATTAAGGGAGGGTGTGTAAGGAGGGAGTGAGTTTATGGTTGGATTGTAAGTGTGTGTGTATGGAAATGAAGGGGGTATTTATAGGTGAAAATGGGAAGATAAAAATAAATAAATTAGGTTGGATTATAAGAATTAAAATTACATGGATTTAGGTAATAAAGATGAAAACAAAAAAAGTACATAGATAGGTAGAAGAATTTGCCAACCATAATTTGCCAAACAATTATGCTTGGCAAATTAATTGCTTAAACTGGGCGGCCGGTATAAGTTTCACTTTTGTTGGCTTTTCCACATAACGAGCTTGTAGCCACTTAATTCGTACATTAGCGTGGCAAATTGATCAAATTCCTTGTTTTTTTTTTTTGAATACTGTTCGATGATTTTATTGATGACAAATCAGCAAGCAAACAAAAGAGTAAATGACCAACTATACGGAATGGGAAAACAAAATTGACTGATATACGGAAAACTCCTCGTTATAACACCATTAACGAGAGTGACTATTTGCCAGAGAGGAAGGACCATTGTTGTATCATAAAAACAAACAAAAAAATTCATTTTCCCCTATTTCTACATGATAATTAGTTAATTGTATTATTTAATATGGTAAAGTGTTTCTACTTCTTTGCTTAAACAAATCATTTTGTTTTTTTTGAAATAAATAATACTCCAAGCATTTACTTGGATGGGTATTAACTAGCATAAATATATCGGGTTGCTTGTTTCGGATTGTTTTGAAGAAAAGTCATTGGATGATATTGTAGGGTGGAAATCATTATAATGGGGATTGGGCTGCCAGTATAGAAGTCAGGATCTTGATACCTGGCAGTAGTTAGCTCGCTACCCTTTGCAAAGGAAAGATTTGAGAGGTCTATTCACTACTTCTTAGTCCCTCTGTCCCTTAACCTGCAGGATTTTGACAAAGCAATTGATGAAATCAACTCTTAATTTTTTTATATACTAACAAAGACCGTTATTAATGATCCAAAAATTGGCAGAATCGGCCTAATACAAATACAATACAAGATACGAGAATCCTCTAACAGCTAAATAAAGGGGAAAAAAAAGCTCGTACGGTAAATTTGCAGTTCCCCAATGAAAAGTGGTTCTACTGCTTTTTATCAGAAGATTGTGACAACCCTATCGTTGGGGGACCAATCAAAATGCATGCATCTATAGAAAAATTGACTAAAACGTGCATATAGATACTTTGATAATTAATCGCCATATTGTTTGTGCAGTCGGTGGCAATTATCGGAGTTTTGGCAATTCCAATATTGCAATTTTTGTCTTAACACAATTATTGTACTTACCTTTGATCAAAAAACAATTATTGTACTTACACTTACCATTATTGCTTTTCAGTACAGCATGTGTGGATAAGCATATGATTGTGCCATTGCATTAATTGGTGGTTAGAAATTTCTGTTAGTATAATATGCCCAAAAGCTAATCATTGGATGATTGTATATAGTCATGTATATATATTAAGGTTATTCTAATAAATATGTTTTTGTGATAAACGCTTGCACATATTTATAATCCTAGAATATTTTATATTCTTAAATGTCCCTAGTCGATTATTATTATGGATGAGTTGTAATAATAAATTAAGACTAGCGTATGTTGAGAATTATATGAGATATGAATTCTACATACGGATACAAGTTAGAGAACTTGTGGTCTGGACTGACCCAACATAAGAACACTACATGGAACGTTATATGATTGTCATTATTGGTTCTTATATGTATTGTCCTTTGACCTGAGATCATCAAGGTTCCCAACATGTTAGTCATATACTTTGATATTACTCTTGGCTATTCGTAACTGAGTAGACCTTAGTGTAATCATTGGGTATATGATAAGTGCGTAGTGGGTTTTGTATGATCAAGATGGAATTCGTCCAACCCATATAACGGGTATATTATCAGTTGGGCCTCTTGATAGAGTTGAACTGTAAATGCATGGCCATGCTTGGATTATGTGATATGGTGATATCATTAGTATCCGTTTTACACAGTTAACTCGGGGATCAAGAAACTTAGATTAAACATATACGAGATTGACTTATTCCATGTCTCGTGTTTAATCTTGATAATGTGACGAAAGGACGATGACATGCTTCCGAGGCATATTGAATCAGTACTGATCTTGTTGTTTGGGTAGCAATGATGTGTTGCTAGACACCGCTCATTGTTTATAATTGTAAAATGAGATTTTACAATTATTGCCAAACGTTACAAGTGCCTACAGGGTCACACACTTAGAACTGTTGACTCGAGCAGGTGGTTGAAACATGGTTGGACCGTGGTTCGACCAAGTGTGTGTGCTATGGTTGAACCTTGGTTGGACCGGGAAGTTTTGGGCTGATTTGGTTCACTAATTATCAGAATTATTGAACCAAAATTAATTCCATATGATGTGTAATCCCATTAATGCTTAGTGGAGCATCCATTAATGCTTAGTGGAGCATTAAGACATAGTAGAGACATGATTAGACTTAAAGTATAATCATGATGGTTAATGCATGATGATGTTGGCCATTGTCTCATTAATCTATGCATTAATTGTGTGTATAAATAGGGCTTGATGATCAGATTATCAACACACACAACATTCACACACAATTCAGATTACACACCCATTCTTTGAGAAAGAAAGAAACACCACATAGCTCCCGGAAATC
>JAKUCV010006716.1:0-74317 GCA_028386065.3 Turnera subulata | reverse complement strand
ACATTGAGAGCCTTGAGGGTCTAGGTTTTCCTTTGCAAAAGGAGTTGGCTGTTGATCTAGTCCTGCAATCGTTGCCGGATAGTTACAGCCAATTTGTCATGAATTTCAATATGAATCATCTTGACAAATCCTTGTCTGAGTTGCTTAACATGTTAGGAACAGTTGAGCAACAGATGAAGGCAAATAAATCCAACAGCATATTGATGGCTGGAAATGGCAAAGGAAAGGGTAAAGCCAAGTTTTACAAGAAGAAGAAATGTGCCAAAAAGTTTGGTGCATATGCATCTTCTTGTTCCCATGTGCTGAAACCCAAAGGTGGTATTGCAAAGGAAGGACAATATTTCCATTGCAACAAACCTGGCCATTGGAAGCATAACTGCCTTATTTACCTTGAAGAGGTGAAGAAACAGAAGGGAAGTAAGACTTCCGCTTCAGGTATTTTTGTTATAGAGGCTAATATCTCTATCTCTGCATCATGGGTATTAGATACCGGAAGTGGTTCTCACATTTGTGTAAATGTGCAGGAACTGAGAAAGAGTAGAAGATTAGCAAAGGGAGAGATAGACCTGCGCGTTGGAAATAGAGAAAGAGTTGTTGCATTAGCCGTAGGGACTTACCATCTACCCTTACCGAGTGGTTTTGTTTTAGAACTTGACGATTGTTATTATGTTCCTACCATAAGCAGGAATTTGATTTTTGTTTCTTGTCTGGACAAGAAAGGTTTTTCATTTGTAATAAAGAGCAATTGTTGTTCTATTTATTTTAATGATATTTATTATGGTGGTGCATATTTGAGCAATGGTTTGTACGTTCTAAACCTAGAAACACCAATCTATAACATTAATACGAAGAAGGTTAGATTAAACGATTCTAATGAAACCTATCTCTGGCATTGTCGATTGGGCCATATAAACGAGAACCGTATTTCTAAACTCCATAAAGATGGACTTTTAGACTCATTTGATTTTGAATCATATGAGACATGTGAGTCATGTTTATTAGGCAAAATGACGAAGGCTCTTTTTGCTGGTAAAGGTGAAAGAGCTTCGGACTTGTTAGGTCTTATACATTGTGATGTATGCGGACCTATGTCAACACAGGCTAGAGGTGGATTTCAATACTTCATTACATTTACTGATGACTATAGTAGATATGGTTATATGTATCTATTGAAGCACAAGTCAGAATCCTTTGAAAAGTTCAAAGAATTCAAGAGTGAAGTACAGAATCAACTCGGCAAGAGTACTAAAATGCTTCGATCTGATCGAGAAGGTGAATACTTAGACCGAGATTTTCTTGATCATCTAAAGCAATGTGGTATTGTATCACAACTTACTCTACTAGGTACGCCTCAATGGAATGGTGTATTTGAAAGGAGGAATAGAACTTTGTTAGACATGGTTCGTTCTATGATGAGTCAAGCTGACCTTCCTTTTTCATTTTAGGGATATGCATTATTGAGTGCTGCATTTACACTTAACCGTGTTCCATCTAAATCGGTTGAAAAGACACCATATGAGATATGGACTGGGAAGCGTCCCAATTTGTCTTTTATGAGGATTTGGGGTTGTGAGGCTTACGTGAGACGTCAAGCATCAGACAAACTCGACCCTAAATCTGACAAGTGCCTTTTTGTTGGATATCCTAAGAAAACTAAAGGATATTATTTCTATAATCCCACAGAGCACAAAGTGTTTGTTACTCGTACTGCTATTTTTCTAGAAAGAGAATTTATTTCTAGAGAGATCAGTGGGAGGAAAATAGAACTCAAAGAAGTTCGAGGTATTGAGGCTGAGATGGAACAAGGACAGGAACCACAAGTTGTTGTGGGTGAGAATCCTGTACCTGTAACACACGGACCACGTAGGTCTGATAGGACTCGGTATGAGCCTGAGAGATATGGATTTCTTATGACTTATACTGGAGACGTGATGCTCATTGATGAGAATGAGCCCACTTCCTATCAGCAAGCTATTACGGGTCCAGACTCTAAGAAGTGGCTAGAAGCCATGAATTCGGAGATGGAATCCATGTATGAAAACAAGGTATGGACCTTGGTTGATCCACCTGAAGGGGTAAAACCATAGGGTGCAAATGGGTCTTTAAGAAAAAGACCGACATGGATGGTAATGTGATTACCTTTAAAGGGAGACTGGTTGTGAAAGGTTTCAAGTAAGTTCATGGTATTGACTATGATGAAACTTTCTCGCCAGTTGCCATGGTTAAATCCATCCGGATTCTATTGGCTATAGCAGCATACCATGATTATGAGATATGGCAAATGGATGTCAAAACCGCTTTCCTTAATGGAAATCTTTTAAGGATATGTACATGACACAACCTGAAGGTTTTGTCGATCCAGAGAATGCGAATATGGTATGCAAGTTGCAAAGATCCATTTATGGATTGAAGTAAGCTTCTAGGAGTTAGAATCTTCGTTTTAATGAAGTGATCAAAGAGTTTGGTTTCATTAAAAATGAAGATGAACCATGTGTTTACAAGAAGGTTAGTGGGAGCATTATCATTTTCTTGTTATTGTATGTTGACGACATTCTTCTCATTGGGAATGATATTCCAACACTACAGTTTGTAAAGACTTGGTTAGGAAAGAATTTCTCAATGAAGGACTTAGGAGAAGCTGCCTGCGTGCTAGGTATAAAGATCTATAGAGATAGATCCAAAAGGCTTCTTGAGCTAAGTCAAAGTACATATATTGACAAAGTGCTAAAGAGGTTTAGCATGCAAGATTCCAAGAAAGGTTTCATGCCCATGTCATATGGCATATCTCTCTCAAAGAATCAATGTCCTAGTACATCTAAGGAGAGAGAGTGGATGAGTAAGATCCCTTATGCATCTGCAATAGGATCTATCATGTATACCATGCTATGTACTCGACCGGAAGTCGCATATGCTTTGAGTGTCACAAGAAGATATCAATTTGATCCTGATGAGAGTCACTGGACAGCGGTTAAGAACATCCTTTAGTACTTGAGAAGGACTAAGGATGCATTCCTTTTCTATGGAATCGTTGATGAGCTTGTTGTAAAGGGTTACACAGATGCTAGCTTCCAAACAGACAGGGATGATTTTAGATCGCAGTCAGGTTATGTGTTTTGTCTTGGAGGTGGTGTTGTTTGCTGGAAGAGTTCCAAGCAAGAAACAGTTACCGACTCTACAACTGAGGCTGTGCAAAGTTCCTTCTGAGAACTCTGTAGCAGATCCATTGACAAAGCCTCTCACATAGCGGAAGCATGATGGTCATGCTACATCCATTGGTATTAGATACATGGATGATTGGCTTTAGTGCAAGTGGGAGATTGTTAGTGTAATATGCCCAAAAGCGTATCATTGGATGATTGTATATAGTCATGTATATACATTAAGGTTATTCCAATAAATATGTTTATCTGATGAATGCTTGCACATATTTATAACCCTAGAATATTTTATATTCTTAAATGTCCCTAGTCGATTATTATTATGGATGGGTTGTAATAATAAATTAAGACTAGCGAATGTTGAGAATTATATGAGATATGAATTCTACATACGGGTACAAGTTAGAGAACTTGTGGACTGGACTGACCCAACATAAAAACACTACATGGAACGTTATATGATTGTCATTAGTGGTTCTTATATGTATTGTCCTTAGACCTGAGATCATCAAGGTTCCCAACATGTTAGTCATATACTTTGATATTACTCTTGGCTATTCGTAACTGAGTAGACTTTAGTATAATCATTGGGTATATGATAAGTGTGTAGTGGGTTTTGTATGATCAAGATGGAATTTGTCCAACCCATATAACGGGTATATTATCAGTTGGGCCTCTTGATAGAGTTGAACTGTAAATGCATGGCCATGCTCGGATTATGTGATATGGTGATATCATTAGTATCCGTTTTACACAGTTAACTCGGGGATCAAGAAACTTAGATTAAACATATACGAGATTGACTTATTCCATGTCTCGTGTTTAATCTTGATAATGTGACGAAAGGACGATGACATGCTTCCGAGGCATATTGAATCAGTACTGATCTTGTCGTTTGGGTAGCAATGATGTGTTGCTAGACACCGCTCATTGTTTATAATTGTAAAATGAGATTTTACAATTATTGCCAAACGTTACAAGTGCCTACAGGGTCACACACTTAGAACTGTTGATTCGAACAGGTGGTTGAAACATGGTTGGACCGTGGTTCGACCAAGTGGGTGGACCATGGTTGAACCTTAGTTGGACTATGGTTGGACCGGGTCGTTTTGGGCTGATTTGGTTCACTAATTATCAGAATTATTGAACCAAAATTAATGTCATATGATGTGTAATCCCATTAATGCTTAGTGGAGCATCCATTAATACTTAGTGGAGCATTAAGACATAGTAGAGACATGATTAGACTTAAAATATAATCATGATGGTTATTGCATGATGATGTTGGCCATTGTCTCATTAATCTATGCATTAATTGTGTGTATAAATAGGGCTTGATGATCAGATTATCAACACATACAACATTCACACACAATTCAGATTACACACCCATTCTTTGAGAAAGAAAGAAACACCACATAGCTCCCGGAAATCCGTAGCTAGCACAACGGTTCGGGAGTGCTCGGGTTGGAGATCATGAGATGTTTTCCGACCAGAGATCGACGGTTCGTGTGGATACCGTAGAGGGGCGGGATTTCTTTCCGGCTCTAGCTGATTCGGCACAACAGTTGAGTGAAAGATCTCAACCGATTCAGATACGCAAAAATTGTTATTCGGTTTAGTTACTTTCACTTGGATCCTCCATGGTTTCTAGATTTTTCCGCTGCATTTGATTGTCAAGTTTGCATGCCCAGTTACTTACAGTTTCAATCTACAAAGCTATGCAGATTAAAATTGGTGGAGTATTTTCTATCAACGGTAAATTAGTTATAAAACTATTCATAACATTGCAAATTTTTATTGATATACAATAAGGAGCACTCTGTAGGTACCCTTGCTGAAAAACGATTAGATATCAAATATTTCCACTTACATAATAGGATATAATTGAAAACAAAACAATCAATTCTAGAGCAACAATTATTTTGAGACAAACTACAACTAATTAACTAAATTAGAGAAGCGTTCTCAAAAAAAAAAAACTAAATTAGAGAAGGACTAGATGCGTATTAACTAAGCATGCTTAAGCAGCCGTTCATTCCACTATAAATAAAGGTAAGATTTTCATCATTTTCATCCATATTTGCGCCAAAACAATTACTAGTTATAAATTAAGAAGCTCTAGCTAGCTCTACAATAGCAATGGCCACTTATAAGTTCCCTCAAGCCTTTACCTTCCTTCTCATTGCCTTCATGATAGCCTCACTTACAGATGCCGTTCGGGCCAGATGCCTGCCGGCTGTTGGCGCAGCCGTGCTTCCAAGTCTTCTTCTCCCCGGTGTTCCCTACTACATGAGACCAGTTAACTTGTTTCCTCCTGAAGCCAATTTCAACGGATTCGCCCCACAACCCCATGGTGTAGATTGGGACTGCAAGTATTATATCACTGCAGCAAGCTCTAATACTAGTATGGTGCCAGTAACATTTTCAACTCTAGCCGGTGAACATTTTGTGGTTGATGACTTCTTCCACATCAATTTCAATGTCACCCTTCCTGATTCCACTGTGGATACAACTTGGGTACAAGGACCTTCTAGTGATCCAGATCTATGCGTTGGTGGCAAAAGTAGTGCAGGTTATGTTCCTACCTTGTTCAAGATGACCAGTTTGGGTGATGTTTATTCTCTCAGGACTGACCTTCCATTCCCCGACCTGGTTTTCCAAAAATTGTATCTTTACATGCGTTTTGACGCATGGCATAGATCATTCGTCTTAGCACAAGGCGCTGACCAAATCCCATCACACTTTAGATTCTTTAAGGTTGAAGACAATTGTGATGTGGGGACAAAATCAGTGGTGTAATAATGCTTCTGTGAATATGATCTACCTACCTAGCTAGCTCCTGCTGCTTGGATGTGCTGATAAATGCATCTAGGACTACTATAGCTTAGTGGTTCTGGTGCCTATAATTTAGCTTGGGAGGTGTATGTGCGAGGCCCAATTAATATTCCCTTTATGTATGTTTTGTTTTAAAATCTATCTTAGTACTCTAAATAATTCACAATCAATAATGTTTTCACCGAGGTTCCCTACTTCATGCACCCAATTAACATGCTTCCTGCTGAGGCCAATGGCTACGGATTCACTCATTCTTTAATCCTCTAATTAAGTGGAGGTGAGTGCTTCTATAAAATCCCCATGGTGCCCGTATTTTTTAGATATACTTGGGAATGGGCCGGGTACATAGGGTCATATCATTGATGGGGTGCTCCACATCAGGTTCGATGTCCCAGATTGGCCCAGAAACGTTTTATAGGAAGCGGCCGACCGGTATGACAGGTCGTACGATAATATGCATTGGTCGCCAATACAACTGGAGCCGCATATCCTCGGATATTCCGAATTGACTCAATTAACTTCTGTCGGATTCCCTCCTTTGTACCCACTTGGGTCGAATTCCCTCCTTTGTACCCAATTGAATTCTACCCACTTTATTGAACCTTAAGCAGAATTCCTCCTTGCTATATATACTATGGTTCCCAACCAATCCCACACAGTAGTGTTTCGATTCGTTACTGTCGACGAATATACATGATTGCGATCATGATCAGGGGATATATACAATCAGTTGTCTAATAATTAATTAATCAGTAATCCCTACATACCTAGTAGCTAGATGCATCGATGCAACTCTGTGGACGATTTGGCTTGAGCGAAATCGTAGGATTTTCAATAACAAATCAACGCACTGGGACAGATTGTTTGATATTATCCTTGTAAATGCTCCACCTGGATCAAGGCTCTCCAACCCGGTTTCCCATTCAGTGCATCCATTGTCGTGTCTACTGCTGAGACACTACAGAACTGGACTGGTGTTCGAAGGAATTTTGGCATCCTTGCTACCCAATTGTAATTGTTAACCTGTGTCTGTATATAGCAGAATACTAACTGTGCATCTTTGTTTTGGCTGATGGGTGCAGGGTGTGTCTGGCTCCATCGTATTCTTGGTTTTGATTATTTTAATAATAAAGATTTCGTTAGTATAAAAAAAATGATTACTGGAATACTAATTAGTCGTGTCCCTCTTTCAATTAACTAATTACAGAGAACGAAATGGTGGTTTTAAATCTTAGATTGGAACGCCTCTTTAATTTTTCCACTTCATTTACATATTTGCTGTTTTAGTTTACCTCAATTCGCAAAAACTTGTTGTAATTCTTTGATGTATATCAATAAGACGGGATAATATCATTTACTTAATTACATTGCATTCAAGTGTGCTTCATTTTCTTTGCTGGGACCAAATATGATTGCAATGTTGCACGGTGGCCAAAAAAAAAAAAAAGGACTCACGATTAGTATCAAGATAATTAAGAAAACCAGGGTACGTACGTGATGTTCATCAGACCAAAACTGTTCACCACCCATGTTCCAGGTTCCAGGTTCTGCGACAGAATAAATAAATTTTGTGAGGAACCCCATGGTGAGCTTGCTTGTAGCCACTTCCATTCGTACAGTATATATATACTCACCGTTAATAGTTCTCTTCTTCTTTTTATGCTAAAATATCTGGGAAATTAAGGGTATATGCAAATTAGAGGATTACCTGGAGAAGACACCCAATACAGGACGACTCCGCCGGGGCTAGGGCTGGGGTTGGTGGTGGAAGGCAAGGTCAAGTTCGTCCGGGGAGAGCAGAGGCCAGGGGACACGGAGCTTGTCGGCGGAGATGGAGGACTGCTTCCTTCCTGCTCCTGCTTGCCTTGGGCGAGGAGTCCTCTATACATCTGTTGATGAAGCTGGGGACGGGATAACCATTTACTTAAATTGCATTCAAGTGTGCATCATTTTCATCCTCGTCTTGGGCTTTTGGATTGGGCGGAGACGAATGTAATTAAGTATATGTGTTTTTTTAAAAAAAAAGTTTGAATGGAACAACGTCATTTTGGGCAGACACCAGTTTTAAAAAAATTTAATTGTGAAAATAAGAAAAGCATAAAAGGAATAAGAAAATGTGCAATAATACAGAATGTTCCGCGGGATTGCTTGTGTGGCAAATAATGAGTTCTGAGAAACACAATATTTATCCGTCATTGTTGTATCCAGTGAGTTGCTGGGACCAATATGATTGCGATATTGCATGCATGGTGGCCAAATTATGGTAGGAGCGGGAGTAGGTGTATAAAAATTATGTTGTCAATTAATAGTCCCACCTAACTTATTAAAAACAAGATATATATGCTCTAAACCATCACCACAAATTAATACAAAGATAGAAATATCGTGTATAATTAATGAACAAGATATATACTGTAACGTTACAGAACCTGCTCAATTGTAAATTTCTCTTAGCTTTCAGTCTTCAAGACGGGAAAGGCGTGCTTAGGGTGTGTCAATAGTTCTTTTTGTTTGCTTTGTCAGTTGTTTGTGAAGGCCTTTAGCTTTAGCTTAGAGTTTTCTTTCTTACTTAGCTGGATTCTCTGTTCTATTGCCATATATTGTCTCAATGGCAATGGCACTTTCACATTGTTATAATTATAAGCCTCTCTTCCAATAATAGAATCTCGATTAGCTTCTAAAAAAAGAGAGAAATATTGGATGAACAAATTGCTGCACATTAAATTCGTCTTAGCACAATTGGATCGTATATATATATGATTCTGGGACCATTATTGCTTTTTCTGTACAACATGTATATGTATGGACCAGATAAGTATATGACTGCACCCTTGCATTAAAAAGGGAAGAAACGGACTAATCCAAAATGTTTCTATATATAGAAAATGGACTAAAACGTGCAAATAGATACTCGCCCAATTGTTGATGAGGTTACTGTCAATTGGTGCTGGCAATTTCAATCCACAAATTTTCAATGCTGCAAGTGCAATTAATCCAGCATGCTCCGCCACCAATAATGTGGATTACCCCTGCAGCAATAAATTGTAAAGTTGCTTTCCTATATATTTATATATATTTTGATTTATGCTTTCTTATATTTTTTTCTTTTTTTGGTGAAATTCGATTCCTGTTTTCAACTTAAGATGTACTTGTACGGGAGCTTTGTTTCAGTTTACTCCGGTTCGTTAGTCGTCACTGGCACTGCTGAAGTGATGATTGTATTAATGCTTTACAATTCTATGGCCTCTAACTATATAGTTATAATCCAATTATAAAGAATCATTATACACATAATTCCTAAGGTTTATCTTTCTTTCCTACCATCACGACATATAATCTTGGAAAATTGGTCCCAACCACCAGAGTTTATTGGTCCCCAACCAGAGCAGGTTTTAATTCACAAGCTTGGTCAAGGGTGTAAGAGTCATTCATCATTTTTTTCCTTTGCGTCTCATTTTTACGTGATATGTGCATGCACGCCCTTTTTTCAACTATAAATACCCTTCAAGGTTTCCTCACTGTGCACCCCAAGCAAATAGTTAAGAAGCTCTAGCTCTATACTGCAACCATGGCCACTTTTAAGTTCCCTCAAGCTCCCATAGCCTTCCTTCTCCTTGCCCTGACGATGGCCTCACTTCCCCGTGGCATTCCGGCCGGATGCGTGCCGGTCCCCGGAACGGCAGTGATCCCCTCTAACCTTCTCCCCGAGACTCCCTACTTCATGCGCCCGATCAACATGTACCCTGCCGAAGCCAATAGCTTCGGATTCACCCCATTCCCTAATCCACAAAACCCAGGTGACTGCTTCTATAAAATCCGCCCGGCATCCTCTGCACCCGCCATGGTGCCCGTAAAATTTCGAAATTGGGGTGCCTCCCAACGGATCACTGATGGGGAGTTCCAGATCGAGTTCAATGTCACCCTCCCTGACATCCCTGTTATGAATGAAACAATAAGAGGATTATGGGGACATGGCTTTACTTCTGGGGGGGATGATGTTTGCATTGGTAGAGAAGTACATGGTCACGCATTTTTAATGTGGAGGTTCAAGATGACGGCGCTTGGAGAATTGACGACTTACCGCAGAACATTTTTTCCCGAAGTTTACGACACAACATTCTACCCTACAACTCGGTTTGATGAATCTTATGGAGGATTTGTCTTTGCTATGGTTCCCGACCAGACAGCAAGAGCAAGTTTCCGATTCCATACCGTTGAATATGTTTGTGATGATGAGGGGGGGATACAATCAGTTCTGTAATAATTAATTATAACCAGAGTGATCCCTCGCTCGCTCTGGAATTATAGTTGTGTAAACCTTGGATTACCAAGGTAGTACTATTCTTAAATAAAGTGGATGCATTAATTACTTAATTACCAGCTTCTCTTCCTCGTCTTCCACACATTGCATATATGAGAATGTTCCTCTAATTATTTAGCTCAGGTCCTGCAAAACCCCAACTTAATTACCTTCTTCACGCTTGAAGATAATTGTCAGGACATAAAATCATGAGCGCTGTAATTATTCTGTGTTCTCTTCTCTATAGTTTTCAGCTTAGTAAACTTCAATAGAAAAAGAGTGGTATATGGCTAGATAAGTTTGTATTTACATAAGGAAATGCAATGAATTCAGTTCGTACTGTATACTCACCGTTAATAGATAGTCTTTTTCTTATACTACTAGTCCCATACAAAATACTTCATAGGCTTGAAAGCCTTCACTCAAGGACAGAGCTCTCTTAGCTAAACTATCTACTACAAAATTGGCTTCACCGAATACATGTTTAAAGGACACAGCCCAAAGACGGTGAAGAAAGGTGCCTGATGCTATCCATTAATGGTGGTTTAAATCGTAGATTGGAACGCCTCTCTAATTTTTCACTTCATTTATATATATGTTGTTCTAGTTTACCTCAGTTCCCAAAAACGCGTTGTAATTCTTTTATGTACTCCCGATAATTAGTGTCAAGATAAGAAGACACCAAGGTACGTGCATGATGTTCATCAGACCAAAACTGTTCACCACCCATGTTTCTGGCTAGCTAACTGGCCGTGAGGATGGCAACAGAGTTTTAAAGACTCCATTACTAGAGATTTCTAATTTTACCTACCAGCCACAAGATACGCGCCAGGTTCTGCGACAGAATAAATAAATTTTGTGAGGAACCCCATGGTGAGCTTGCTTGTAGCCACTTCAATTCGTACAGTATATATACTCACCGTTAATAGTTCTCTTCTTCTTTTTATGCTAAAATTTCTGGGAAAGGGTATATGCAAATTAGAGGGTTACAGGGGCAGATCCAGAGGATTTTAGGGCGGGCCTGGCCCCCTCGCTCCCCCTATATCCGCCCCTGCTTACATTGCAATATTCAAGTGTGCATCATTTTCTTTGAAGGGACCAATATGATTGCAATGTTGCAGGGTGGCCAAATTATGGTAGGAGCGAGCGAGAGTAGGTGTATAAATATTATGTTGTTAGTCCCACCTAATTAACGTATTAAAAACAAGATATATATGCCCTAAACCATCACCACAAATTACTAGAAAGAGAGAAATATCGTGTACAATTACGAACAAGATATATACCGTAACGTTACAGAACCTGCTCCTCAAGTAATTTTTCCAATAGTTTCTTTGCTGATCTGTTTTATTGCCGTTGTCTCAATGGCAATGGCACTTTCATACTGTGCACCTCTCTTTCAATAATAAAATCTTGATTAGCAATATATAAAAAAAGGGAGAAATATATCGTATGATCAACAAAGATGCACATTAAATTTGTCTTAACACAATTGGATCGTATATATGATTAATTTGGGACCATTATTGCTTTTTCTGTACAACATGTATGTATGGACCATGTCTTTATTGAGGAAAAGGAGAATGTACAGACTAAAGAGAATTGAGAAAAGGCAGCAGCAATGTAAGTTACAAACTACGTAACATATATAAGCAATTACGCATGACAAAGAGTAATTGAGATGCGGCAGTACTGAAAGGAAACAGTGAATAATAATCTCCAGTGCCCATTTCTATTTTGATTTATGCTTTCTCTTTTTTTTTTTTTGAAATTCGATTCTATTTTTTGTTTCCCATCCGGGTATCCAGAGCTTTGCCCCGACCTCCGTCGAGCACCTGAGTATGGTATGGTGGGTGAGTCTCTCAATAAGGATTTTCTGCGTATACGAGGACTCGAACCCGAGAACTCGCTCAAGCGGAACCAAACCGCTTACCACTTGGACCAACCGCACAATGGTGATGAAATTCGATTCCTGATTTCTACTTAAGATGTACTTGTACGGAAGCTTTGATTTATATGCATGCACGCCTTTTTTTCAACTATAAATACGCGTTAAGTTTTCCTCACTGTGCACCCCAAGCAACTATAGCTCTCTACTACAACCATGGCCACTTTTAAGTTCCCTCAAGCTCCCATAATTACCATCCTTCTCCTTGCCTTGACGATGGCCTCACTTCCCCATGGCGTTCCGGCCGGGTGCGTGCGGGTCCCCGGCAGAGCAGTGACTCCCTCCAACGTCGTCCGCAATACTCTCTACTTCATGCGCCCGATCAACATGTACCCTCCTGAAGCTAGCCAACCTCTTCGGATTCGCCCCATTCTCTAACCCTTACAATGGAGATCGAGGTGATTGCTTCTACAAAATCCGCCCAGCGACCTCTGCCGCCGACATGGTGCCACGTAAACTTTCGAATTGGGAGCAACTTCGACGAGCATGTCGTTGGTCAGCGGTTCAACATCCAGTTCAATGTCACCCTCCCTGAAATCCCTGGACTAGTGCGTGACCATTTTTTATGGGGACATGGCTCTGTTTCTGGGGGGGACGATGTTTGCATTGCTATAGATGGTCTATTTTCTGTGTGGAGTTTCAAGTTGACGGCGGGTGGAGAATTGACGACTGTATGGCGACAATATCATCCTACGGTTGCCACAACATTGTTCCCTACAATTCACTTCAATGAAACTCTTGGAGAATTTGCCCTAGCTCTGGTTCCCAACCGAACCGAAGCCGTACGTTTCCGATTCAATACCGTTGAATATGATTGTGATGATGATGTGGGGGGCATACACTCAGTGGTGTAATAATTAATCAGTCATGATCCCCTACCTAATATATAGATGCATCCATCCAGGGATATATATTACTACTGGAATTATTTATAGTTGTGTAAACCTTGGATTACCAAGGTACTTACTATTCTTAAATAAAGTGGATGCATTAGTTACTTAATTACCAGCTTCTCTTCCTTGTCTTCCACATTGCAGGCATGCCCCTCTTTAAACTAATTAATGATGCTCCTGAGGGATAAGGCCCTCTTTAATTTAACTAAGTATATATTAGCATCAAAAAAACTAAGTATATATTCAAGATTACTGGTGATGCTTCTGTGTACGTATTATCTCAATATAAGCTGTGATTTGATTCACAACCATTGTCAAAATGTTCGGCCCCTCCTGGAAATTAGACGAGGTAGAGCTTTGCCAATGCTTCGCGTGGTTAGCCACAAATATCATAGAAACTTAAACTCTATATATATTTGGTTCACAGTTTTCCACATACTTTTCTTTTTGTGGCTACACTATTATGATGTTTGGTCTACAATGGGATGTTTAAAGAAGCAGCATCATCGACTTTTTATGATTTCCAATCTTCAATCTGCTTCATCAGGGGAAGCTCACCATTCCAGTCACCTATCCCCAGATAGTGTTTCTGCCTGGACACGCCCCTTGTACTCTTGGGAGAGGGATGTGTGTCAAGATTTTATGGAAACTTTAGAAGAATTGATGGTGCAGGGAGGTGTCAATGACACTTGGACATGGTTATGGGGTGAACAAGGACAATTTTCTGTGAGCAGTGCACCTGTGTTGCAGTCCCTCATCCGAGCTCTCCCTTGGCTGTCCCTTGCTCTCCCCCTCACATTGATTGTTTTCTTTGGCGTTTCCTCAATGGAGGCCTCCCAACGAATTAGATGCTTTACTACACCGGGGTATTCTTGTTGATGCTGAGTCTCTGTGCCCTTTTTGCCACGATGTCATTGAAGATGTTCATCAGATCTTTTCCTTATGTGCCCCTTTTCTTATGCACTTTGGTCTAGACTTTGTAGGTGGTGGGGGGCTAGCTAGCTGGGTTCTTCCTCACCATGTGGTGGCTTGGTTTGTGCAATGGCCTCTGGTTGCTGGTAAACATGGCGCACAACATGCTTTGGGTACTACTTTGGGTTGGCTTGCCTGTGGACAATCTGGTTAGCCAGAAATGCATTGGTTTTTTCACAGGAACAAGTGCAGTTGGATGATCAGTTGTTTGATAAACTGGTGACTAGAGCTTTTTGGTGGTTTAAGCTACGACACCCCCACTTTTCCTTATGGCATAGGGGCTGTCTTGGCTTCTCCAGCGTCCTTGCAAGAATGGAGAGCAGGAAAATTGGTTATGATTCAATATACAGGCTGATCATTTAATATGGTGTAATAGCTAGTTTTCAGTGTTTCTTCATATTCGCATACTTGTACATATTACAGCATATCAATAAAACCACTCGATTAGTATAAAAAAAAAAAATGGCTACATTATTATCCTCGCATGCATGCATATGATCATTTTGTGCTACATTTCTTTTATATATAATAGGTATATGCCATCTTTCATTAATGATTTGAAAAATCAGCACACTATTGTAAGGATAAAATGTTCCAGGTATCAGACTAAAATTGTTCACCACCAATGTTTCTTAAAATAACTCTCGAACAGTGGCATCGTCAGCAAGTAGCTAAACTGGAGAAGACACAGCAGTACAAGGATGCGAAAACAACAGTACAAGGATCCGAATGAGGGAGGCAGCGGCTCATGCCAAATTAATCCTCTTCTTCTTTTTATGTAAATTATGTATGTAATCTCAATGATAAGCCATTTGGTTCAGCTGTCTCCGGTTCAACTCTCATGTATGCAGAAAATTCTCAGCATAATCAAGTGCACGACCCGGATCGAATCCGAATTAGTCAAAGCAAAGCTCCAGTATTCCGATAGAAAACTGAAAAAAAAAAAACTATGCAGTCTCAATGATTGGAAACCCTAGGATCCCATTTCAAATCATGGTGGAAATGGGAAACTCACTGAAAACTCCATGTCACTGAAGACTACACAACTAATATAATACGAGCTAGCCAGATTGCCCAGAAAGGCGCTATCCCGATAGTAATTAAGCCATGCTCGAGGAGAGTGAAGGGTCATGTTGTATCCAGTGAGTCATGAAGAGTTGCTGGGACCAATATTATTTATTGCAATATTGCAAGGTGGAAAATTAAGCGGAAGTAGGTGTATAAAAATTATTTTGTTAATAATAATTCCACCTAACGTATTAAAAACAAGATATGCTGTAAGCCATCACCACAAATACAAAGGAAGAAATATGGTGTATAATTATGAACAATATACCGTAACGTTACAGGACCACAAAGGGAGAAATATCGTATGAACATAGCTGCACTTTGAGTTTGTCTCAGCATATAATTGGATTGCATATATGATTCTGGGACCATTATTCCTTTCTCTGTAGGACTTGAATATTTGGACCAGACAAGTATATGACTGTACCCCTGCATTAAGACATGCAAATAGATACTCGCCCAATTGTTGATGAGGTCACTGTTAATTGGTGCTTGGCAATTTCAATCCACAAACTTTCAATTCTATAAAAACAATAAAACGAATGTATTATGAACAAATTAATCTTTTTCTTTAAATACAATTGGAAAGCCAGCAGCACAGTACTTACGTAATTCTGTGACCAAAAACAACAGACATAATTATAGCCGTATGGCATTTATACTAAATCAACCAAATGCAATATTCAATTCTCACAAAAAAAAAAAAGTTTTTTAAAAAAAAACACTAAAAAGTAAACACAGTATTAGCCAGTAACAGGAAGTCTATGTACAGTAAATATAGGGCCTCTATTAAGCGGAAGAAGGCTCCAATAACAACCTCGAGTGTCAATGTAACAACTTTGCCATTTGATCCTATAACATCCAACAGGAAAGTTGGAAACATCAAGCAGGCAATTTGCAAACCCTTGGCTTTTATCATTCAGCTCAAAGCACACATATCTGGTCACAATGCCATCATCATTGGCAAGCCTACCACGTTTGCCATCGTCAGTCTTCCTCGAGGAATCCATTACATAGCGGAAAAGTTCTTCATTCATTTTAATCATGTCATTGCTATCCCAAGCTCCATATTGCAATTGTGCTTCCCCCTTGGCCTCTCCATTTAAACTGGGCTCCTCCTGAAAGGACTTGCACAAATAGAGTATGCAATAAGACTTGGTCATTTGAATCTGTAGATCTGGTGTCACGTTTCGTAGTTGAAGACAAAGATTTAGTGCTAGTTGGAACCCTTCAGAAACAGCCAAGTCCGCAGGCTTTCTGGTGTCTGCATTGAGGGCAAAGATCTCTGACCCAACATAACCCCTGAATTGCAATGTCAATGTCAAATTCTACAACACTGAGAATCAAGGCAAAAGGAGCTCACACTATCACGAGGGTACAAACAATCTCATCAATTACATCTCATTCAGAATTGAGATTCCTATAGTCGTAGCCCCCATATCTTGATAATTCCAAGGAATTACCAGCACAGGTTGCACATCAGATAATTTCTGGCGAAAGAAAGAGGCTCAATAAAGCTCGGGGAAAAAAAAAAAGAGAGTAAACTTTGACACAGCTAATAGAAAGAGACAAATAATATCTGATAGAAACCCCGACTCACAAGAAATCATTAATATCTTTGAGTATCTTTTGCTAATAAGAAAAACCATTAAAAATTTTGATATACTAAGGAATTGGCCTGCGACATGTTTGGCATACAAGGTTTAAATGGAGAACTTAATGTAATGATAACGAAGATAAAACCCTGTGTTAAGTAATTTTTTGGGACTATAAGAATTAATCCTGTGTTAAGTAATTTTTTGGGACTATAAGAATTAATCCTGTGGACAGCTTAAACATACCTTAGGTTAAAGAAAAATTTTGGGACCCGGAAAGGGATATGCATCCATTTTACTATAGTGTTAAATAAAATCCGTAGACCATCCTTCATAACCTGGATCGGAATTTCTTCATTCTGCACTTTTTTCGCCTCGAGTTGCAAGCCACAAATTCCACTGATAGCATATTTACAGATATTGAGAATTTCTCTTCCCTCAGAACCAGTACCCAAATTCTGATTTCTAGGCTGCATGTGAAAACAGACTTTTGCCTGTCCGGAGCCCTCTGAAAGCCGACACAGATTTGAACAGGTTTCTCTGTCAACAAACCATAACCGCCCAGACAAATTCTGTATTATCATTCCTTGCAAAAGGTTTTTGGAGCTTCCCATATCGCAAGGCATTAAAATTTGATTGGCAGGCAGGTGCCCCACAAAAAGAGCAAATCCAGCAGTGAAAGCCAATAGAGAACAACTCAGTGCAAGTGCTGAAATGACTTTTAAACTTCTGCTATCCATGCAGCTAAAAGAAGTTGCAACAAAATCATATTCTTGTGCTAGTTTACTCAGACGAGCAGATATTTGACAGAGTTGTTGCATAGAGTTGCACAACTCAGCTGTAACACGATTCTCATTCTGTCCAATCATGCAACTATTTTCCTGGTGAAGAGGGATGTTGCCTAAGATTTTTAGTAGATCTGCCACAGTTCCGAGAACTTTTGCTCTTAGAGCCAAAAACCATCTTTGGAAACAAAATGACTTATCCGGTGTGGCCATTGATTCCAATCTCTTCCCTGAACAGGAAATCCCATGATATGCCCCAATTAGCACTTCAGCAGAATTAGACTCATTCATATTGTCAGTGGCACCACTGCTAAACACATTAAAATTAGTACTGGGAGATTCATTCATACTTGACCAATCATTTATACTGGATCCCAGTTTGGGGAAGAGAAAAAGCTGAATATTTCTTTCTGATTGAGCAAAGTCAGCTACTGATTTCAACCAACAAGAAAATGACTCATATTGAATCTTAGTGGTTAATTGGTCAAATAAAAATGCAGCAGTGACCCATACTCCCTGACAAGCTGCAAATGTCCCAGTTCTATAAGCAGGCCACTTATCCCTCTCCGCCAACATCTTCTTTGAAGATCCAAGGGTCAAAATTCCACTCTCAACCAAGACTTCATCATAAAGCCTGGTACCTGAGCTTCCGTCAAGACTGCAATTATCCTTATTCTTTTCAACAACACAGCTCCACATGATCTGAGAGTGGAACAATAAAGAGTAGATGGCATGTATGTAGCCATCAAATAAGTTGCACCTGAGCAAATCTTCAACGAACAGCTTTGACTTATCAAGTATTTCACTCGTGATTGCACCAGCTTCATTCAAACATTCAAGGCAATATAAGAAAAAATTATGAACAATGCACATGAGCTTCACTCTAAAGTCTACTGGCTTAACTCTTTTAAAATCCACAACTGATAACCTTGATTGTCTTATAGCTATATCACTGCTGTGCATATCAACAAGTTGTTGAACACATAAGCTGATGTTATCCAGCACAGGATGAACCAAATCTGGATGTTTACAAACCAAAGAAAGAAGAAGCTTTAGCAGGCTCATAACATCTTGAAACACGGGAACTTCAGTAACCTCAATCCAATCAAACAATGACTTCAACAGGAAGCCTATCTGATCTACAATAATTGAGATGAGTCGCACAGGCAGCAGAGGAAGAGAATTGTCAACGGATCCAGTTCCTATTTGCTTCAAAACCTTTATTGATACATTTACTAGAACACAAATGGCTCGAAGGTTCTTTGGTATTGTAGAATACAGGGCTGACTTCTCGACGGAGGTCAGGAGATGAGAAAGTTCAGGCATGTTATCATAAGGTATAATGGGTATATGTGAAAATATCTGCAAGTAGAATGATATGAGAAGATAGATTTTTAATTTAATAATAGTACGATAGAATTCAACGTAAGTCAAACCAGGGTCTAAATTTAAGTTCAGATGTCACCTTATGCAATATCTGTAAAGCTTCATATTGCATGGCTAAAGGCAGCTCGATTTCACCCACCACATTAACCAATGTCGTGATAACATATGCACTTGAAGAAACTTCAAAAGCAGCTTTGGAAAAAATAAAATGCAGGCATCTTAGTGCAGTTGCTCTCAATCTCAAAGTCTTCTCCAGGCTGAGGAAACTGAAGAGTAAGTCCACCTAACAAATCAAGATACTAATGAGCAACCATTTAAAATGCAAGAGTTAATTACAATGCAAAGTAAGCCCACGGCATTTTTTTCACTTACATGCACAGGCCTGTTTCTAGATCCTTGCATGAAGAGTTAACCGATTTTAAATATAAATTCAAACTCCACAGACTACCACACCAGCATCTGAGTGCTAATCGGAATAGAGGAAGAGAGAATTGAGAAATCATTCTCATGAACCCTTTTGGTCTATGGCCTTTTCCAAGCCAGCTAGGGAAAATATGGGAGGCAAGAAAAGTATAGTCATAAGAAGTCCTGAGACTGAAAACTTCACTGAATTAAAGGAAAAATGAAAGAATTATCAAGAGTTTCCCTCATAAACAACATATACATACAGAACTTGCCACGAAGAATGAAAACAAATACCTGTTCGAATATAAAAAGAGATGATTTGGAAGCAAGATTGGAGAGAGACACCAGCATAGCAACCGTAAAATCCTCCTCTGTAGAGTCTAAAACCAGTTTTACACCAGCCTGCAATGAAATGAAGCATTTGTCACCTTTTATAACCCACTGAAGCAGACAAGGCAACAAGCTGATGGCAATTGATCAAAATGAATTATTGGTGGATGAGACACTTCAAGCTAGTTTACGAAGTAGATTATAAGAAATTTGTTGTTCTTTATCCATGCACCCACAAGCTGAACAAACTCAACGAGACAAATAAATGAAAATAAAAATAAAAGTACATGGACAATAATCCAGGTAAACAAATTGTATGCGCTATTGGCCTATGATATATTTCTGTATTTTTTTTTTTTTATGTAGGGAGGAAAATCATAGCATCTGGCAGAATTGTAAATAAAGTCGCAGAAAAGCAACAATTTGAGGGTTTCTTCAGCATGAAACTACACCCACAAGCTCCATAGCATCATGTACTCCCTATTTATTTTCTAAATAATGAGAAGTTGGCATAACATTGATAAAAGATGGTCAGAGTCTTGATTACAATATCAATTGCAACAGTTTCAATAATCGGATTACAACGGACAATTTGAATGTTCAGACTTGAAACCATGTCATACCTCCACATAATCAGTCAAGACAACCGTCAAGCGTAACTAAAAAGGTAACATGGACTGCATTCCCACCCGAAAAGGCTATATTCACTCAAATGGGTCAACACTCAAAAGTAGTTTTTTCAAGGTCCAAGGGGAAAAGAAAAGGTGAAGGAGGATGGCTAATAATATTGCAGAATACCTAGCACAACACTCTTCTATATGTAACTTGCACACTGGAGATTCCAATCATTTAAGAAGAGCTGGTGAACCTTGTAAGCTCGATTAGCAACTGAATGGGAGCAACTCAATTTTGCAAAAGCCCGTACTCCATATATCCTTAGGATTGGCGGTGTCTCTGGTGAAGTGACTATTCCAATTAACATCTCCAAGACAACAGAAGCAAAGTCACCTGCCAACTTGCAGAAGCATCCAGCAGCAAATATAGATGCCTTTGCCTGAAGAATAAAGAAAACCAGCATCAGTTACACTCTCTTAGTATAATAAAACCAGTAAAAGTCTGCTGTTTCTAATACGTTTATAAGAAAAGAGACTAACTGACTAATGAGAAACGGAATCATAGTGAAAACCAACAACTACTGAACATCAATTACTAGTCACAACCTCAACATGTTTAAAGCAGATAAAAAACACTCACTTTACCTCCAATACATTAGAAGAGACCAGACTGGAAAGTACTAGGTACCGTATGTGAGCACTATCTATGGCAAAATCAGCCCAACAACCAAATAAGATCAAAGCCAGTGCTCTTGACTCAGCATCTCCAGTATCAAAAACTAATTTAGCCCTCTTCAGAAGCTCAGCTTGGTTATTCACCCTGGCCTTTGACAAAATCCCTCCGTACTTACTACTACTCTTTTGAAACGATAAGAAAATATTGACAATAGAAAGTCTAGTCTCTTTGTCTCCCAGCCTGAAAGCATCAGCAAGCCGTAAGAGGATGGTATTTGCAAAAAGCCTATCCTCCCCTGGAACTAATCCAAACATGCTACACACAGCTGTTGTAGGTACAGGTTCTTTGCTCCACTTCAAAAGCTGTCTCCCTATCTGTTGTATGGCCTTGACAGCTACAGCTGAAGAGTGAAATATACTCCCCATTATTTATCATCAGAGTTACAATTATGCCAAACCTTAAAAATCCCTGCTCAATACATGGCAACAAGAATAAATAGAATGGGGAGCCTCATACCAGGTTTTTTAGAGCGAAGTGCCTTCTCAAGCTCAACACTCCATTCCATAGCACAAGCAGCAGAAACCCTCTCCATCGGAACTCGCTTCTTCTCTACCAGGAAGACCAAAGATTCACTAATTACATGGCAAAGTAAACTGCTCAAAAAAAAAAAAAAAAGAAATTGGATTGCTTGTAATGCCACATATCTCACTTTCATAATCAGACAAGCAAAAGGACAAGCTAAATTCCCCCAGGAAAGAAAATAGCAAAAACTTTTAAGCAAGCATATGTATTGTAGTAACCTTATTGACAAGCAAAACTTTGTATTCATATCTTTCATGTCTCAAAAAGTACAAATGACAACCAAAAGTTGGACTGCGACAAGTATATTTCATTCTTTAACATTTCCAGAAACGTGTCCCATGACCACATCCCAATAAATTAGGCATCAAAAATCTAAAGCCATAGAACTTGGCCAAAACCTGCTAACACAACAAATTAAAGAATGTGATATTCTAGAAACAACATATTGGTTAGCAAGCTCTACACTTTACGAGCCCGAGTCCTCTGCTTAGTTGCATGCTGCACAACTTTTTCCTCAACACGGAGGCCCTTCCTTCTTCTCACAGCATCAATAAGTTTTCTTGCAGTATTAGGAAGCACACTAGAACCATCCCCAAACTCTTCAACCTCCTCTTCCGTTTTGGGCATGAAAAAAGGATCCTCAGGAAGAGCTTCCCAATGACTCATTACAAGGAGAGCACTTGCAGCCCCAGAAGTCCATCTCCTAAGCTCATCAGCAAAACCAAGGCTTTCGGAGACTGGGACATATGCATGAATTGTGAACAGCGATGATCCTCCCTGCATTTCCTCCTTCAGAACCCGGGCTCTTCTCCGATTAAGCACAGCATACACAGGACCCAAATATTCAGTTGGCGTGGTCAATTCACAAAAATTCATGGCTTCAACAAGCCGAGGCTTGTGCTTAAGTACGGCTTCTCTACAAGCATCCTTCACAGCTGTTATAACCTGTCCAGTGAATATGGCATGCTGGTCAGTTTGTTGTATAGAATCAGACTCATCAGACTGCTCAGCCAAGGGGGATATGTGAACCTCAACAAGAAAACCCAATCCCCACATCGATTCATCACACAACGGGCCAGCTTCTGTTGCTAGTTGAAATCCAGACACCACACTGTTCTGAAGACTCTCTGCTTCCCCGTGCAATGCTCGACTTACATCGGAGGATGCATCAGCTGGTGTATCATCATTGCTAGACAATTCAACGAAGCCCAACCTCTCAGACACATAAGGGGAACCTCGTATTACAATGGAGGAATCATTGGTTATGCTTCCTGAATCAGAAGTAAAGAGCATGTTAGGTCCAATCTGTGTTGGACCAAGTGCCCAAATCCTCTCGAGAAATTTTTGCCACTTGAGCTTGTATTTCTCAGCCCGATCCTTGTCACCCTCAGTCCACGATACAATGTCACTCTCCAAAGCTTTCATAATGCGGTTTTTTAGTTCTTCTACTTGATTATGCAAGACATCGGATGTCTGAGTTTCGAAGTCTGTGTTGGCTTGTCCTTGCTTACCGCAAATAATACCTTTAAGTACCTCATCACTATCATCAAGTAACTTGGTTAGTGAAGGTGGCAGTTTCATGACCTGCACTTGAACAACACATCTTCCATTTGTTGTCTTCTTCTCAATAACTGCTGAGCCTTTGCTCAATGATTTCAGGTTATCCAATGGATTGTTTGTCTCGCCCTCAATGGTCTCCTTATAAGCTACGAGAGGTGGAGAGACTTCCAGACTAACCCTCGCAAATCGCTCCTTCAGATCTTTTATGCATCTTTCCAGATGAACCTCCCCTGCAGCAGCAAGTACATATTCTCCTGTACGAGAAACAGTAATTTGCACAAAAGGATCTGCACGATTCAGAAGTGACAAGCCCTTCATCAGAGCACTCATACCCGCTGGATCCGATGGCTCAATGGCAACTCTAAGAGTTGGGGATACCTGGAATGCCATGCTTGAGAAAGGCCAGCAACATTTGGTAGATGAAAGAGTTGCAGTTTTCAACACCTGCTGCCCCAGGCCTCGGATGGCCACAAGACTGCCAGCCTTTGCCGAGGCTACTCGAATTAAATCTTGACCCATCATCACATACAATGAGTGTAATTCAGCCTCCTGAATATGTTTCTGCATTGACTCCCCCTTCAATGGGTCATATAATGCTGAAAGAACAAATATCCTTTGCCCTGAATAAAGGATCCCACTAAATATTCTGGCAAAAGCAAGAAAGCAGTCATCTGATTCCCCAGTTGCACGGTCATCACCTGAGTTGTCCCAGACCTCCCCATTTGCACCTCTATCAGGTAACATTTTTGATGGCACAGCAAACATCTTGGATATAAACGCAACACAAGGTGCTTCAGGGCTTGAACTACAACACTCAACTGACTTTCTCACCCGATTGGCCTCTTCAAGAACACTGGAGCAAACCCCTGAAAACTCTCTCTCAGGAATCAAACGTGAGATCCGAAACGGCTGGGCGACAACCGGATCGGGCACACAGTTGACAACCATCGACAAAACAGCATCGGATAGAGGCAGCCAGGTTTTCAGGACAGCATGAAGAACAACCTTTGGGTCCTTACTCGACAAGTCTCGAGGTGGTACAGTTAAGCTAAATTTTTGAATAACTTTCTCAAGGAAACCTTTATTTCCGTCTAATGCTGACTTGTAAACCTGCCACAATGGCTCAAGCACATACTGTACGAACATAGGCCCAGCCTGTTCCAAACCCTTCTTTGCAGCAATCTTGGTCCCAACAATCTTCTTGGTTTCTGGATCAAGATACCTAGGACCCCACAGAGCCTTTCGTAAATTAGCAGCACTTGCTCCAAATTTTTTAGCATAAATTTCAGCAAACTTCTCAACACCAAAGCCCCATCCATCCAATGCACAAACAAACACAACATTACCCTTCTGTGGCTGGAAAGTATCCTCCTCATCATCCTCAATTAACTCCACATTCCCATCACCTGCCTCATCAGTCTTTCCTGACAGTATTGAATCAACATCGGTTAAATACTTCTCAGACTTATACGTGCTCATTATCCCATTCACATGATGCACAATCCTCAACAGACGGGTATATGCTTCCATTGGGGTCAACCCCAGCTCAATAATCAACCTATCGATCTTATTAAGCACCAAACATGGCGTGAGCTTCTCAGTCCAAGCTTGACGCAGAACAGCATGCGTCTGTATATGCACCCCTTCAACTGCATCAACCAAAACCAACGCCCCGTCGCTCAACCTCGCAGCAGTGGAGACCTCGCTACAAAAGTCCATATGACCAGGAGAATCAATCAAGTTAATAGAACAATCTTTATACTTAAGAGCTATCGATGAGCTCTTCATCGTTATGGCACGCCTCTGTTCCTCGTCAAGATAATCCATGTGCCTAGCTTTACCCGCCATTCTTGCATTGAGGACGCTGCGCCCAGCTGCAGCCGCAGCAATCAGGTGGTCGGCCAGAGTTGTCTTCCCATGATCAACGTGAGCCAATATGCATATGTTGCGTATGTTTAGGACATCATCGGAAACACCCATCTTTGCAAAACACCAAAACCACAACACTATTCTTATTCTTTTCTTTGTGACAAAATAGCAAACAAGAAACGGGTTTTGCCCAGTTGAACAAAAACGATTGCAATAAGACCAGCACATACAAGTACAAATTAGCTCATGTGCAAATATTCACAAAAAGAAAAATAAACTCACCTAACAAGAAAAAGGCAAAAAAATTAAACATGATGAATCACATTCGCCACTTTATTTATAATCAAACGAAAAACGAAAGGAATAAAAGAGAAGATAAGCATTACAAGAAACTTACAATAGAAAAAAACCCATAATGCAATATCAATAGAAGAGAAAAGACGAACACCGAAACGAAACAAAGAAACAAAAAGAAAACAGTAATTCCTAAGAACTCCAAAATCGAATTAAAAGAGAAGAGAGAAATTACCACGGAGAGAGGAAGGATTTGCAGGGCAAGAGTAGGTGAAAGTTGGAGGGTGGAGAAACAATAGCGTCGTGGCAGTGGAGCTAATGGTGGTCGGCAGGAGGAGTAATTGGGACTTAGGGTTTTAAAATCGGGAATTGGGAATTAGGATTTTCAATTTAGGGAAAAAAAAAAAAGAACGCTGCTATACGTATCGGGTCAGTACGTCTATTCGATATTTCGGTCGGTCAATTTGAAAATTAGAACCGCTACGAAACGGGTTTGGTCGGTTCGAAAAATTTTGCACGGGCCCTGGGCCATATAAGTTTTAGGTCGGGGTTTATCGATTACTAGTTATAATTGGGCCAATCCATACCGTAAAATGTACGTATAATAAAAATAAAATTAAAAGCAATGAAGAATTAAAAAACTACTTTAAAAATGATTTAATCATGCAAAAACCTTGATACAAAAAATAAAAACATGTTTTCGAATCAAAGGAGGGAATGAAATATTTATTATTTGGCAAGGCCAAAAATTTATTTGAACTATTTTACAAATTAACTTATGAAGTTTTTTTTTTTTTGTGAGATGAAGTTTCGTTGATTGAGAACGGGATTGTTTGACATTGTCCAATAAATATGATTAATCTTTTTTTTTATTAAGGATAACTATTCTAAAAACACATTGCAAATATTTCTAAAAAAAAACATATTGCAAGAGAAAACTATAGTAGTTGTGTTTTTATCAACTTTTTTAACTTCCCCATCAATAGTCAAAGTATATTGGTCATAATTAACATGGGATTGGTTTGGATTTGAAGCAACTGATTTTCCTTAAAAAAGGTCTTGAATTTAAATCTTTATGTATGCAAAAATTCATTGTTTGGAGACTGCCTATCAAAATTAGGTGCATAATCTTAGTCATATCTACGTTAATAATGGAGAGAATCTGGATACCAAATAAAAAAATAAAAAAATTGAGATGGGGGTGTTTTGTTTTTTAAAAAATAAAAACAGCAAAATCAAATAGAAAAACTGGTCAAAGTCTTATCCACTAGCCACATGTTAACGCCACATAGTATGTTGGACCCAACAAAGGCAATATCATCTCCTCTCCACTTAAAACTAATCCCCAATATCATCTCCCCAAATAATCAAAAACAAATCCCACAATTAACTAAAATTATTTATTATAACAAATAAAAAAACAAAGGTTGACAAAAAGAAATATACCACACACAACACACACAAATAAAATTAATTGTCCTATGCCAATTATAATCCCTATTATCTCCATCATTCCCTCTTTCTCTCTCCTGCCAATAATAATCAAACCCCCCCCCCCCCCCCCCCCCCCCCCCCCCCCCCCCTCTCCGAATCTAGGGTTCCTAAATTTGTGTGTACATAACCATATATTTTTACTATACTATTATTATCCTACACTCACTACTGTTAACTACACTATAAGTACATAATTAGAACACTCTTATCTATATCTCAATCCTGTACCTTAAACTTCGCTATTCGAGCTCGATCTGATTCAGTTGAAATACTGCGTGTCGTTTCATGGAGGTAAAATTCCCGGTTCTTCGCTTTGTTTTCTGTGTTCGGGTTGATGGGAAATTCGATTGGTTTGCCACGAGCTTGATTACTGTGATAAAGTTTCGTTCTTTATGGTTTAGATTATAATCGGCGGCCATAGGGGGTCAGGATTTTTTTGAAGTTGCTTAAAGGTTCAATTTTGCAGCGGTTTTCAACCAATATGAGCTGCTTTGGTGTTTGTTTGTGCTGGTATAAGTTGTATATTATTGGCCGTGTAGCCGATCAAAGTCTTGGTTATTAGTGTATTATTCTGCACTTGGGTTTGGTTTTTTGATTGCTGATCAGTGTGGTGGTTGGAGGTTCTTTCGTAAAGTGGATGATCTGCGCTCATATTTTTTTTTAGATTTCAGTTCCATGGTGAGAGTTTTGAGTGATTCTGCTATTTTGTCAAGTTTGGTTAAGGTTTTCTAGGTTGGGGAGTTTATTTTTTGAGCTTGCTAGAAAATTTTCATGTGATTCTATGGGAAATTAATACTTTGATGTTTGGGTTTTTAGGGAATGGAAGAGACCCCAAAGTCTGAGGCACATTTGACCTCAGCTGCAGCTTTTGTGGAAGGGGGAATCCAGGACGCATGTGATGATGCTTGCAGTATATGCCTTGAGGCCTTCTGTGATAGTGATCCTTCAACTGTATGTGATATATGCCTTAATGCTTTATTTGATGGATTCTGATCATTCAATTTCCTTAGAGGAGTTCTATACTTTTTCTTTTGCAGGTGACTAGTTGCAAGCACGAGTTCCACCTTCAGTGCATACTTGAATGGTATTTTTATTCACCCTTCAGGAGCATTTGGTGATAATTGTGACCTGAATTTTAATCGTTATATAATCTTGTAGGTGCCAAAGAAGCTCCCAGTGCCCCATGTGCTGGCAGGCCATCAGTTTGAAGGATCCCACAAGGTTTTTTTTCTTAATGTTCCCGTACTTATTTTTGCTTTCCTAAGAGTTTCCTTTTTTCTTTTTTGAATTGAAGTCTCATTGTGCTTACTTTCACAGTCAAGAGTTGCTCGAGGCTGTAGAACGTGAGAGAAGTTTTAGATTTAATCCGTCTAGAAATGCCACCATATTTCATCATCCTACTCTGGGGGATTTCGAGCTGCAGCATGTTTGTACTCTGGACCTTCTGTTTTTGAGCTTTTTGCTACAATCTTGTTTCCTTCTCAATGCATGACACAAGTACCTAAGTGTATGCTAAACTTATTGATTCTATCAAATGTAGTTGCCAGTGGGTGCAAATGATGCTGAACTTGAAGAACGTATAATCCAGCACTTAGCTGCCGCTGCTGCAATGGGGCGTCGTCAAATTGCTAGAAGGGAAGGCCAGCGTAACAGATCATCAGCTCAAGGTCGTCCTCAGTTCTTAGTCTTTTCAAATCATCCAAATGGATCTTCAACTGGTCCAGTTTCTTCCTCTCCACCTCAGAGAGGAGAAGGTGAACCTGTAATTGCAGTAGCCCCTCCACCTTCCCCTCCTGCAAATACTAGGAATGAATCTTCAGAACCAATTGCAGCACTATCTCCTGATGCTTCTGTTAATTCATCTTCTCCTTCAGCGTCTGGATTTGGTGTTCTTGCTGCCAGTCACCATGGAAGCCCCATGAATAATAGGTAACGTTAGTTTCACTCTTCTGTGTGTTCCTTAGTTGTTTTGAAGTTAAATGTAAGCCAGAGTTTTTTACAAACTTTTACTTTCTACTTCTGTATCATTTTTATTGTTATTCTGTTAATTACTTTGTAGGAGATCTCCTTCTCAATCTTCCCCAAGTAGTCAGGATAGAGCAGGGCCATCGGAATTCCAATCATTTTCAGAGTCTATCAAATCCAAGTTTAATGCCATGTCAATGAGGTACTACTCTTACCTGCTACATCAAAGGTTGTAAAGTGATGAAATTATTCCTTCAGAGTTCAATTTTTATTTGCTTGGTTTGCCATTTAGATACAAGGAGTCAATTACAAAGAGTACAAGAGGATGGAAAGAAAGGTTTTTCTCTCGCAACCCTGCCATGGCAGATCTTGGTACAGAAGTTAAAAGAGAAGTTAATGCCGGAATTGCAACAGTATCACGCATGATGGAGAATCTAGAAACTCGAGACAACAGTAGAACCAGCTCGTCCTCTGTACCAAACAGAGGGGAGGATAGATCATCTCCAGAGTCAAACAACCTGCGGATTCCAGAGGCTGGTGATGGGATTTCTACTAGTGATACAAACACAAACACAAACACAAATGTGCCAGCTTCTTGTGCTGCGAGTTCTGGTTCAAGTTGAGTATATAGTTTCAGCAATTGCATCATTAACAATTAATTAGAAGAGGTGAGATAAAACTTCTTTGTATTCTATTCCTGTCCTTTTGTATCGTTTGCTGCTTGTACAAAATTTTCAAATTCCGATAAATTAATCTCAAACTCATTGATGCACTTGGTTGCTCGCATACTTGATTCTTTCATGATTCATGCTTATTTTCTAGTTAACTCTGCATATGCTTAAAAATTGTTATACTTCATGAAGGTAGTCCCCTAACCAGTATCACTTTTTTAACAAATACTGTTCACCAGGATTATCTATGAATGAAATATGATGAAAATGACTGTCTAATCTTTAAATGATGACAGTTCAGCCGTCTTTGCTTTTCCCTTTTGTCTCCTTTTTTCGTGAGGGGATTTCAATTGTTGAAGAAAAGAGGATGCATTAATCAGACTTGGCTTATCAAGCTTATCTTCATTTGCTTCCTGGGATCCCTAAATGCGAATTCTATATGTGCAGCCTATCAAAAAGTATAGTTACCAAAACCATAGTTTTCCCATCAAAGTTGTTTTCTTCAGACCATGCGAGTCCTCCTGATCTTTCTTCTAACCTGTTTAGCTAGCCTCTTTGGTCTTTGACTTGTTAGTTCTACTATTCAATGTAATTAAACATTAAGAAGAATGTGTGACCAACTTGATTTGGCTCAAAGTACCATTCCAAGTTTCCTGGATAAGCCGGGCTTTATACATTATTTGAATAGTTAACTCACTGATGATTAATTTTTATGTTTCTTGTAGCCTCTTATCGAGTAATCCAATGCTTTTTTAAATTTATGGCCTCATTTAAGATGCTTTAGCATAATAGATATAATCTTCTTTGCAGGTATGTGTAATGCCTGGGGATGAGATGGTCTAATCCTGCGTTTCAAGCCATTGAATAGTCTTTGCAGAAAGAGGGTGCAGTTGGTGAATAAGAAAAGAATAAAGAAAGCTACAGCAAAAATAGGTTATCTATTTGGGCATACACCAGTCCAAGATTGTAAATCAAATTCGAAGGCTAAACGTCTAATTATAACTTAGTAAAGCTTGTATGCTATTTTTTTTTTTTTCCTTATAAGATCCCGGTGATTTGAACATTCGATGAGTTCCTCTTTCTTATACTTCAATAATGATATTTGTACGTCCCTCTCAACCTCAAGGTATTCGATATCTGAAATAAAATAATGACGTCTCTAGTGTTGGATAGTTGATGTTCTCGCTTCCTCCACCAATATTAGCTGTAACTTATGATACTTATAGAGCATCTCAAGTATCTCAAGAACACCAAACAAAGTGTTTTGCGTGTCAAAGAAAAATATAGAATAGAATGGATGGCGAATGGATGCTATTAAGAAAGAATTAGAACAAGTCTTGGACAACCTTCGATGGCCATGGAAGGTGAAAAGCAGGAGCTCCCAATAGACTGCATTGAGCGCATCATCTCCTTCACATCCCCTTGGGATGCATGTCAATTGTCACTTGTTTGTCATGCTTTTTGTGCAGCTGCAAGGATGAATGCTTTGTGGGAGAGATCCCTACCATCTGATTACTGTGACAATGTTTCGGATACAGTCTGTTTCCTTGGCAAAGGAAAAGTTCCATCATCTTTGTCGCAAACCTATCTTCTAAATGACTACGACCGCTCCATGTCTCTTGCTCTAGAAATACTTTTGGATCATGTAGGTGGTGGTGCTACTGCTAGGGGATTGCGCCTTGTATTGTTAAACCCTCCAGAAGACATGGATGAAGTGCCTCAGGAGAGACTGGATGGTTGGAAGGAGATTTTGATGGATGAGTTCGTCAATGGTTATGAAGATGATGGAACTACAATTTGGTGGAGTTTGCGAAAGAGAGGCATTGATTTTCACCAGCACTTGTACACTTGTTAGGTGCCCACTTTAATAGGTGCTAATTGAAGCCTGAGAAAAATTAATCCTACGTTGATGGAGATACTCTTCTAGTAAAAAACAAAAAAAAATTGCAAATTGAGTTTAAGCCGAAAACTTGTCCGTCTTTCTTAACTGAAGGCTATGTTTCTAGATGGCCTTAACTTATGGTTATGTTTCCGGATGGAAGATTGCCCTTGGAGTGGCTGTTGACAGAAATAAAAGTTTATTTTACTGGTTGCTTTACATTTTGCCTTCCCGCTAACAACCTTGGATAAGTTTTGTTTTCCTGCTAACAACCTTAGATACATATCATCGTACATGGTGCAGAATATTGGATGATACATGCATGTGTCTTGGCTACTTCTTACACATTTATTACTTAACGGTGATACAAAGCAAGAACTTCATTTTGGGAAAACAAAATCTTTATTAACATCAACAGTGCCAAACTGCAGATCATCAATTCACATCCTATGAATAAAAAGAAAAACTGATTGAGAATCCCTCAACACTTGCAAAAGATTCTAACACGAAAGAAAAGCAATGGCCACCATTACATTCTGCACATTGCAGCATCTGGTTATTATTGTAGGAATGGTGATGGGGTACACAACCACAGCATTCACCATCAGACTTGACTTAAGATCGCTCTCCACATTTCCTTTCCCACCACTCCAAGAACTTAGTCTGTGCAGTCAAGGTATCCAACCTGTAAAGTTGCAGCGTGTGGTTTGCAACTTCATGCCCAAATGTATAACCAAAAACACCTCCTGCTAGAAATGATAGCGCTGCACCTGCCAAATAGTACAACCAACAACAGCTAAATAAAGACCATCTTCTGACAAATGGGAAACCATGGCATTTGTTCATTTAGCCATCCCACCATTTCTCCAGATTAAACAACAGTGGTAAAATTGGACTCATGATAACAAAGTTATCTACATATTGGAGAAAGAATTGAGAGATAATAGACCTTCCATCACTATAAAACCTCTGACAAAACAAGATATCAGAAGGTGACCATGAAAATCAATGTTTGATCACAATAACAGACTTGAGATACTTTCACCTCAAAGAAACCAGACATTTCAATTTTATATATCATGATTTTACCAGCAGTACCTATAAGTAGCCTAACATTTACCAGATAAGAACTATATTTCTCCGTACAAAGATATAGCAGTTGACAGTAGAAGAAGGATACCATGCAAACTCTTCGAATATTTCCAGGCAAGGCCCCCGTATGATGCCGCTCCAATAGCAGCTCCCGCAAACCCAAAGTTCGCCGCTTCCCTAGCAGTTTTCAGCTGTAAAAGGAAAGAGTGACACATCACAACAAAAGACGATTACAAAGATATTTGATAGAATATAAAACATCTGGAAATTCTTTACTTGAGCCCTTCACCATAACAGATCATTTTGTATATGTGCAACAGAATGATATAAGTTAGCCAAGTTGAAACAGAAGACTAACAAGAAGATTCCCTCTGATAAGGAATGACTTAACTGTGTTGCATTTTAATAAAAGATCAAAAGGCACTTAACTGTATCAAAAGAACCTCAAGTAATGAAAAACACAAACACCAATCACAATTAAGAGATTCAAGCATTTTAGAAACGCCATAGCAAGAAACAGGGAAGAAAGAAAGAAGATATTGCATTTCTTATGATATAATTTGATAATATCCGGGGGCAGCACAGTCAGAGAGCGGTTTTATGCACAGAGAAAGAAAGAGCAGACGGAAACTGCTTCAGCTAATAGAAAGTACATCCTGTTATCAGAGAACTGCAAAGACACATAAGTATTCAGCAGGGACTGCAGCTTAGCTGTCTAGGAACCTTGCCAAATGATTATTAAAAAGAAAAAAGAAGAAAAAATCCATGATATGGGAAGCTTTTCAAATAATTGCACTGGATATTATAAAATTTCAAAACAAAATACATACATGTTATATGCATAACTAAAGCAACCTGTAAAAAGAAGCTTTTGTATCTTTGAAACATTTCCAGTATAAAAAAATTTCCGTAGAAGCAGGATATTGTGTGAGAGAAGATCGCTTATGATTACATTTCTACTTGATCACACAAGAAGGCTTGGAGGAGTAAAGCATCCTGACCGACATAAAGTTGTATGAACAACAATAAATGGAACAAATAATAAAAGTAGCTCTTCCAAGTAAATGAGAAGAACCAGATTTGGATGTACCAACCAACAATTAGCCTTAATCATATGTGAGATACCACTGAAGAGCCAGTTCTGTACTTCTATTCAATATAAATCAACTTAGACCAAACTCGAGTACATTCTCCTAAAGCAGCATATTGATGCTAATGTAACTACATTCCATGTCAGATGGCTTTGGAAAGTTTGTTTTAGTGCATACAGGACATAGTATTGAGGCACAATAGATTAATCATTAGTTGTATCTTCTAATTGGAATGCAAATACTGTGACTGCTTCCAACACATTCAAAGAAGTTCTAAGGAGTAAAATAAGTTACTAAGAAGCTCTCCACAAAATGACTCGTGGGGAAAATGTCAAACATGCTAAGAAATGGTAGGGAGATGTACGCTTGCTTGTCCCGTAACTATCGTAAGAATCACTGACGCAACTGCAGACACACAAAATCAACAGGGGGGGAATAATCCTGCATAAAATAAACTCATACTTGCCATGCTAATCCACTCCATTTTTAACCTAGAAAAGTTCAAAGTGAGAAAACAAGTTACAGCAATTGAAAGTCGAGCACAAAGGAGCACCCGATTAGAGACCTAAGCCAAAAACCAACGCTTGAAAAGAAACAAGTAAGACGATTCGAAGAACTAAGCAATGGTTATAGAATTAGTAATGCACCAAAATGGGCCTTTTAAAAAGATGAACCCTCATCTCAACATTAAAAAGTAGGTAGTACAAGACTACCTCCCAAAATTAAATTATTTTGCAGCAACACCCGAAAAAAGTAATGATAAACAAAAGTAAAGAAAAGCATAAATGACAAGAAGGAAGAGGGAAAATGCCCATTTGAACAAATTCCAGTACGACACCGAAAAAATGTAATCTTTGAACAACGAATCTATGGATAACACCAAATCAAAGAAAAACCCAGATGAACAGAGACCAGAAAAGATCACAGCCAAAAGGAGGAAGCAGAAAGAAGGATAGAGATGAAAGTTACAGTGGGTCCATAGACGGGATCCGAGGCAATGAACTCCTGGACATCGGAGGAGGACCAGGAAGGAAGTGGCTTTTCACGATTGACAAATCTCGAGTAGTTATCCAGAAACGAAAGCTTCTCCGCCCAGAACCTCCTAAAGGTGGACGCCTCTGTTGCTTTCTCTGCCATCCCCCTGTTAATCTGTTTCTTCTTCAATCAACAAAAAAAAAAAACCCCTCCTCCCACTAGAAAGTAAAGATGAAGACTTTGGCCTTTATCAGTGTTTTTTTTTTTTTTTTATCTATGCCTCCTCTCTGGTATTTGTTGTCGTCAAAAGTGAAAGAAGTTAGTAAATTGTAGTAGATTCTCAAAAATGTTAGTAAACTGAATGTAACACAGCCCACAAACAGACAGAACAGAACACTGCTTGTTCTCCAATAAATAAGCCCAGTTCCCAGATTTCTCCAATAAATAATTGCCTCTCTGTCCTTTTCTTTTCTAAAAAAAAAAAATTTGATAGTGGTGGTATTGTATTATTACGTTTTAACAGTGTGAGGACTTGGGTAGCATAGTATTTCAAGGAAATCGAATCGGCTCAAAAGCAAAATTACCAAAGTTTACAAAATAATTCCGGCCTGATTAACAACAATTTTGGCAATGGGTGGTTTAGTTTAATTCAGTCATCTGTTATTAGTTTAGTTTTACCTTATAAATAAAATCTATTTTTAATTTGAATAGTTATATTTAGTTAATATTCCAAATCCAAACTAAATAGAAGCATTTTGAAATTCATTTCAAAACAGAGGAATATACAAGGTTTTTTCTCCACTAGGACATCCAATGCCTCTAGGCCTTAACGGCTCCAAAAAATCTGACCGAGAAAAGGCATTGACAAAAAGGAAAAAAAAGGAAAAGATTCAATGCAATCAGCAGGCTTGTCATGCACATGAAAGCCATTAAAATTGGAGAAACGTGTGTGAGCAACGCATCTCCATTTCGAAATATTTATTTACTCAAAAACTTAGCCACAAAATTCGTCACCTGGGAAGGAGGGGCTCTTCAAACCAAAGACAAGGCAAATACAATTTGCCTGCAGCCCTTCACCAAGTAACTAGCAATCATAGCAGTGTACACACGATGGGATGCCTACTGACATTTGTCTATAAACAGCGCAAAATTTACAAAATGTTCATAGCCATTATCATCTCTTCCTCTTCGCTCCGGCGCCTCTTCCAGTCGGTTTCTTCTCCGCCGATGCAGACCCACCTCTCCCTCTGCCTGCTGGCTTCTTCTTGGAATTTGAGTTCTCTGGGTTGTTTAGTTCCACCTCTACTTGGATCCCTACAAAATATTGTCGTGGATATTAAACACTTTCCTTCCCTTTCTGAGGTGTTCGCAAGTAGAAGAGATTCTTTCCCTCATAATTGGTATACTATATGAACAGTAATTCGATTACCAACTATTCTAGCACAGACAAGCTTGGAAATTAAAAGAAATTAGCACAGGAAATATGAAAATATTGCACACCTTTTGAGTTTAAACTTTGCAGTTCAGAGTGCAGCTTCCCACCATCAGCAGTTTCTTCTGAGATGATCAAGAAGGCAGAAAAGATCAAATATAATATAATTACAGACCAATATGTCAAAACACTTGAACATATCAATCCCAGAGGAATTATGTGCAAAGTCTCCACACAGATTTATGCAGCTTTTGAAGACACGTGAAGTTTTTGGTTCTTTCAGCTTGTCCAATGGGAGGACCTAGAGCTTAATTATAATTACGAGCTAGTACTATTTTCCCAGGATAGGATGAACACAGAAAAGTTCCATGCTAGTTCATAAGCAATTAATTTGGAGCACAGAATAACTTGACCACAGGACACAAAAACAATATGAAGATAATCCAATCAGCGAGAAAACTTAATACTTACCTGTGTCCTCTGTGTCAGAAGAGTTTTCTTCTTCGCTTTCCACCAGTGTCTCTCCATTTTCCTCCCCCAATCCATCACCAGAAGGTTCTAAGATTGCTGCAATACGCTTCTTAGGAGCTTTTTTAATTCCCTTCATCCCTGGAAGCGTGACTAAATCTGCAGTACGTACCATCCTTGATTTGCTTCCTTCTTTGTAAGCTCTAGTCAAAGCTGCTTTGACAGCTGACGGTATCCCTTCGAGTGGATTTGACTTTCCCTGATTCATAAAGCAACCCTTTGTAATCTGAATGTTCCAGCATGGGTTATGAAAGTATGGTAACATATAAACGAAAAAAAGCAACCTGAAATTTTGATAATTCCACAATCGTTTCCATATCCTCCTGGCTTATTGAGTAGACATTCATAAACTCCACAACCTTCTGTACAGCTTCATCCTGGCAATTGATTCATACAGAGTAAATACGGAAATTTAATGGTACAAGCAAGTATCGAAACCTAACTTGAAGGCATATGAGCCATGAAAACTCCAAGTCACGAAAGGAAAACTCTCACTCTTTCTATCTTTTATTTTTCTTTATAAAACAAAATAGATATCCTAAGAGAGCATTTTCTTTGTTCAAAAACATTGATAAGCAAACTTGATAGAAAGATATCCATGTGAAAGCAATCTCCATCATCATTACTAGGTCATGATCGTTGATGCCTATTCCTGCATAAGTTGATGGACAGCTGAACAAAGACATAGATAAGCTTTACTAAAGTTCCACTTAGAAAATGAAATGAACCACCAGGGATATTACTTCAACTAATAGACATCAGTTCCTCAATCACAACTGCCAAAAATAAATAGATGATTGGAGGCACTTTTAAGAAACCAAGCCTGGTCTCAGCATCCAAACAACAACCAAACTAGTAGTGGCAATTCTAACTCACTGGGAAACAAAAAAAACACCATATTCAAACCTTCGGTAGAGTGCGAAGAGGATCAGTCAACTGCTTCAGAAAAGGACTGAGATAATCCAGTCTCAGAGCCTCCCTGCAACATTTACAACAATAAAATGACCAATAAGCTAGAAACAAAGAAAAGGTAGGAAAAAGCTCTAAATTGAGGTTTCAAATCAGAAAGCTAAGCACAAATAGCTTTCTACACAGAGAGCCCTAACAAATTCCGGTAACGCAAAACTAAGAGCGGACGACCATTCGCTCACAGTTATGTTACAATACATCCTCTGTTCTCTCCATTTTATGTGTTTAATAGATTCTACAGAACAGGAGCAACTCAATGATTTCCAGGTTCAATTAGAAGTCATGCAGGCCTATGTTTAATTTTTTACATTCTAATGCCTTGAGAAGATGGTTAAGCAGGCCTATTTTGGGTTTTCCGTTACTCAAAAGTAACAGTTGACTAGAGTGACTTGCTAGATTATGGATAAAACAGCTCAAAAGTACAGAAAGACACAATGAATGATTTCAAACAGCTGGGAAGTCCTTATATCAGGATTTCCAACAAATATGACCCTCCAAGTGACAGCCAACAATTCAGAATTGGAGATGCACGCAGTGCCAATGTCCATCAAATGTCTTCCAGGGACACTAAAAGCTAAAGTATATCCTCCATTATCATGAATCAAGACAAAGGAGAAAGTTACCTTCCCAAATTAGATTCACGAGAAGCAAGAAGATGAACATGCAAATCCTCCAAAAGCCTCAAATTCTTTCCCGTTGTTGAATTCTTCCCTAGCCACCCACCAAATCTATTAAAATTTCGTTCTCCCTGAAATTTGAAGTCAGTATTAAGAACATGAAGAAGCAAGAAAGAATGAAAATGGCGTAAAGAATTTCTAAGCTCTTGCATTATAGATAAGTACAAATTGCACAAACTAACTCCTAACATGTATAATTTCAACAATCAGCACCTTGAGAGACAAGTAAGGCAAGCCAAGATGATATAATTATTGGCTTATCCAAAAATGAAAAATATCTCAATCGCAAAGCAGCCAAAGTCAGGTTCAAGAGGGGAACAATATGAGCTTTTGAAAATAAGGAAAGGAAACCAAAGATAAGTGACTTTACTTTACAAGTGATAGACTGAAGTTATGCACTCATTGTACAGTAGCGGTGACAGGCACCAGCAAGGACGCCTCTGGTGAGCTGGATGTCAGACACTTTGGATGAGGGATAAAAAATACTACTCAATTTTACAAATACAAGACTTGCTAAATAGCCATTTACTATTGGGTGGATGCTACCAACTAGCCAAGAAATTCTGGAAAAACCTAGCCAATCCTCCCAACAGACCAGTATAGACTCATAAAATTCCAACATAATTTTTTTCTCACACAAATTACCAGAATAGGACTATTCACCATTTTATCTATGTAACACGGCTTCAATCTACATGATAAAGCTTTTAGTTTGTCCCTGATAAAATAAAAAAACTGTTGCATGTAATGGAACTGGGAAAAAAATAAGGTCCATTCTCAAGATGCAACACACACTTGTTACCTGTTCAAGTATCTCCCTTCGTCCATGCATCAATGCCGCACTAGTTCAAAAGGAAAGACGTCAGAGATAGAAAAGCTGACCTCAACTCTACAAACAGGTATCCAATATTTTCAGAGCCATATAGGAATACATACGGTACAATGCAGGAAGAGACACATCCAGCTTGAGATAGCTGCCACTGTCGATATCTTCGAATCTGCACATTTATCATATCCCCATCGGCAATAGACTCAGCAGCACGAGCAATCAGCTTCATACGGTTCATTCCATTGTCATCCTTGCCAGCTGAGTCTGGCTTATAATTAATATAATTTTCCTATGAGATAAAAAGTTCTGTGTCAAACATGGGATACGCTATAGAAAAAAACAGTGAGAAGGTTAAACTAGTGACCCAATTAGCTTAGCTTCAGCACATATCAAGCAAACAATAACCGGTGATTTGGCGACTGGACTGACAAAATTGTTTAGGAGAAACTCAATTGAACCTCTCAAATTGAATTATATTGACATCAACGTACAATGCTATGGCCTCGGGTTTGGTAGATATGCTCTGGAGTTTTAGGATGGTCAACTAGCAAAGTTATTATCTTTTTATAACTGCGAGCAACAAGACAAGCATACAAGCAAGAAAGGAACCTGAATGATGAGAGGGACTAAATCAGGATCACTCATGCTGAGGTCAACCCGCTCATCCATTCTCAGCTTCCCACCCCCAAAGCCAAACAGCCTACAACCAGAAAGGATTAAGATGGGGCATACAAAATCAATAATGGTTTAATAATCATGCATTTCAAATACATTACACAATCTCACTAAAAATTAGTTAGGGTAATATGCATGAGATAACCAGCAACTTTAACTCAGTAGAGTCAACACTGCAACAGAAAAAGGTTGCAATTTAATCCCAAAGATCTGACCGTAAGACCGGTAGCCAATAACTCGGAATGGGGCAACTGAGTTAAAACTTGCAGGGGGTTTATCTCATTTTGGCAAATTGATTAAGCACTTTGCTTATTCCATACATATAAAACGGAAAAGGAGATGCGAGGGCCACTCTTCCATTTATAACCACAACATAGATAAAAGAACATAAGCAAGGAAGCATTTAATGTGACATATTTCTGCAGTATAAACATGAAACCAATAAAGTTGATGGCATAGAGTCTGTTTGCACTTTAACCAATAGATGGTATAACTTTTGAATAACCAAACAATAAAAACTATATATACTTAGAGCAGATATGATACTCAATCCAGCATTTTATATAGGCAACCAAGTTTATACAGCATTTTTTGAGAATTAAGTACACAAACAGAAAATATAAACTACTAGAATTGGCCACCTCTCTACCAAGTCGACATTGAAATGTTAAAGGATAACAAAGCAAGTCAATCATATATGGTTTGCCTTTCTTGGACTACAGAATTGAGTGTTATCAAAGAAACTGACTGGAAATGAAAGCACGCAGACAAAATTAGTGGAGGCAAAAAGACAAGATCATGAAACCATACTTATCCACAGCTGTGAATGGTGAAATATCTTCATCTTTTGCACTGCCAACTAGGCGCTGTCTAACATCATCATACTTGATGACTGACATGGAGAGACTCATGTACTGCAACTGGTTTACTGCCATACGCATATCCCCATTTGATCTTTCGGCAAGTTCCTCAAGAGCAATCTGGAAAAAGAAAGGGAAGCTATAACCTGCCAGTTAAACAGTCCCTAACATGCAGCAAATAAGTGTATATGTATGAGAACAAAAATCTAGGAGGTGTTGCATCTAAATTAAACATATCACAGTCAGATTAATCACTATATGCAACTTCAAGACTGGTTGAGCCATTTCAGAGTACCATAAAGAAGTCCAGCATACTTACAAGCAAAAGAAAACTGCTTGTTAACATTGCAATTTTTTTTTTTATCTCTATCAAATGGCATCCAAAAGATGCTGTTGATGAATAAAAAAGGAAAAAAATGGCACTCCAGCACTAAAGTAAAAGCATGTGTAAGCCAGTATACCATACAAACACTCCAAAATTAATATAAAATGCAATCACAAGTAACCACAATTATAGGAGAAAAGACAAAGGGGCACTCACCTCATTAACCTGAAGTCCTTCAGCATTTGCGATTTGCATTAATCTTTTCCCCATCTGCCAACAATAAATTCAGAATTAAACTCAGAACCAGCACTGGTTGCATGAGAGCAAAAAAATACGGAAGCAAGTCGTAGTTGAGAAGAGTCTAAGACAGCCCTACAAACTTAGTCTGAACTAATCACAAAAAAGAAAATTGAACACCTGACATGTTGAGTGAATGACAATAAAAGCAAGCACAACCCAAATAGATATCCAGTTCAGAAACAAAGGAAAGGATAAAGAAAAACAGAACAACAAACCTGTTGTTTTGTAGGCTTCCGAAAAGAGAGAAGCAAGCAGTAGTTCACGAGACTTTTTAATTTCTGACTATATCGATCATTACATATGCAAATAATAGGGATTTTGGAGATTTTTATGCTAGCAATAAGATCAGCAATTCCTCCTCTATCTCCTGCAGACATCCCATCGACCTCATCCATGATTAGAACTGATTTCGGGTGACTTGACCTGTAATTTTGTGTGCAATTATCTTGAGTACGAAAGGAGATCGGAGCATTTTACTTGCAAAGAAGAAAAAGAATCTGCAACAACCTATCCATTTTAAATCCCAGAGATTCGTTGCTGACAAGTTCTTTTACACAATTTGCATTGCTTCCACCAATTCCTTTAGCAATCTTAGCATCGGCTTTCCCTCGGCTGTCACTGGCATTTACCTAAATCATAGTCACAGAACAAGCATGTTGGAACTTAGGAAAGAAACATGAAATACATTAAGCAAGTTAATTTGCCAATTGACCAATAATTCAAACTGCCTTTATAATGAAAATAGGAGGTAAAGTACACCACCTCAACAACTTGAAAACCAAGCATCTGACAGACCAGCTTTGCAGAGGTTGTTTTCCCTATACCAGGAGTTCCACACAATAGTACAGCTTTTTTGTCACCAGAATCATTTTGTTTTTTTCCTTTTCCCTTGCTTCCAGTATGGAGGAATTGTGCATCCCAGTTTTTCAACCAACTATGAAGTTGATTTACCTAGAGAGGGCCATACAGTGATTCACAGTTACATGCTGTTTCACAAGATGAAATAAAAGCAAGGATCACTTTAAACTGAAAAGGCACTTCAAGGAGGACTATAGCTACCAGTGACTGATTCCCAACGATCTCATTTGGAACCTTAGGCCTATATTTTTCCGTCCATGTCAAAGAAGGACCATGAATAGTTTGCACCTTTTGCTTTGCAGGGGAAGCACCTGAAGCCAAACCTTTCTGAGCTACCTTTGTTGCTGGAGGTTGGCCTATGCAGCAAACCACTTCTTAGAGAGAATTTCCAGTTCAAAAATTTATGCAAGCAAGTATATCATCACAGAGGTAAGACAGAGCTAAGCAGGCAGTCAACAGAGAGTCAAGTTTACAGAATCTCATAGGAAATACGAATGCACACACTTGAAACTACAGTAAAATTCAATGCAAGAAACTAAGAATTGAGGGAGAGGCAGACATTGCATACTGTAACATTTTAAAATAATGAGCCAAATGGTAGCACAACTATGACAATCCCCCTCCATTCTCCTTTTCTTGAACAGACTCTGTAACAATCCAGCTGGTCAAGGAACGAACTTTGTATGCCATGATTTATGATTCTCATGTAAAGCCTATATTGATGAAACCTTCTAACATGAAGCATCACTACATTCTTAAACGCAGGAAATAGGTCAAAAATCAAGAAAAATATCAGTCAACTAGAAATAGTCATAACGGTAATCAACAGACCATCTGTAGTCGAAGCAAAAGAAACTAATAAATCCACAAATCCTAAGTTTTGTTTGGTTGAAGCAAAATCACTGTCCTTGCCTTTTCATGAAAAGGACTCTAAATCCATACTCATGGTTTTATTGGGAAATATATATATCTACATATGGTTTAACATAAAATAGCCAAGAAGTGGAATCTAGAAGTAAAAACCATAACAAGAGTGTCACAGCAGATTGAAACAATTTTTGGGATAAAATTTAACCAATACAATGAATCAGACCTGGTTCCATAGTGAACTTTCATGTAGGCAAACCACGTAACATAACAAAGTAAAAAAAAAAAGATAAATAATTTAGAGAAAAAAGCAATGTCAACCAGAAGAAAGCTAAAATCAAGTCTATAGCTCAAAGCTTCAGCAGACTCTAGCTAGAACGCCCACACAGACACACATGGGGGAAAAGAAGAGAAGAAAAAACATATAAGCAACAGACAGCAGACAATTTAATAAGTTAAAATGAAGCTGCCAGAAACTCATTTTATAGCATAAAAAGATGAAATAAAAATATATATATATATATATACTTTTAATTTCAGGTTTGTTAGGACTTTTCTTCTGCAGAGGCACAGCTTTCTCCACAGAGCCTTTTGAATCTTCTTTTCCTGGGGCCTGTTTCTTTTTGGAGGACCGGATTATATCAAATAATCCATCCTCCGTAAGAAATGGAGTACTACATATGCAAATTCAAAATCAAAAGAGGAATTAGATTAATGAAGAATAAAGTGAAACATGCACGTACAAATCGTTCAACTTGGTTCCAGGATAGCTTACCCAAGCTCTTTGGCTTTGGAAGACTTCCGACCTTCAATGTCCTCATCACACAAAAGATAATTCTGCAAATACATGGTGTCAATCGAATGGCAACTTTGTCAGAAGAACCAATATTAGTAAACAAGATGGAATTATTAAACGACCGTTTTCTTGCTGACAGATCCAGTAATACGGCCTCCATGCCTTTTGATCAGATCCTCCGCCTCTTCTCGTTCCAAACTGAGAGCACGGAAAACATTCAAATAGGAAGACGACAATTTATGCACATGATAGAAGCAGCCAAGTAATCAGTTTACAGTAAAAATATAACCAGACATATGCACAAGCAGATACTAGATAAGACAAATTTGTAGCAACATATGTATGCTTCCGGGAACTAGAGCACGCACACATTGCATACACATGTAGAGAGACAGAGAATAAGCTTGAGACCGCCCTGAGACAAGTAAAGTACCTATCAAGTGTTCCACTAATCACAAATGTCAAACCAGACAAACAATCTGGAGCACCTTCAGGGACTTCCTGACAGCAGAAAGGAAATGTGATGTTAGCATCCGCTGCATCAAAATCACTCGACACTTATGACTTATCTAATATCACCCGAAGATCAGGTATTTCCTTTGGGTTATTTACCTTTTCTCCTTTGTGTGGAGGATCTTTCCTTTCACCAAAATTCATAAATCCACCCCTTCCACCACCTCTGCCCCTTCCGCCAGCTGCTGGCCCTGATGCACCCCTACCTCCTCGACCCCTTCCACCGGATTTAAGTGGAGTCGCCCCATCCCTGTCCTCGTCTTCATCGCTTTCGTCATTAGCTGCAAGTTTCTGAGCAACTCCCCGACCGGAACCACTCTTCAATTTCTTACTGGGAGTGGCGTCAACTGCATTTTTCTTCTTAGTTGGCATAACAAACTCCTCATCATCATCATCATCGTCATCAACAACAACTCTGTGAGCCTTCTTTGCAGGTGGAGGTTTCACTGACTGGTCGCTCTGATTTTGAGTCTTTCTCTTCACAGGAAGTTCCTCCACTACTTTATCATCTTTAGGCTTCTGCTTATCTGTTGCAAAATACTTGCTGGTTTTCCTTCTTCCCGAACCTTCTTGTCCTCCACTTGCCTACAAATGCATTCCAAAATAACATACAAGTAAAAACACTACCTTCAGCAATCCTTAACAATATCAATGTTCTACAACAAGCTAAACAAAAGGCAGTTTCTTGAACAAGTGCTTAAAATGTCAACATTCAAGATTCTGATTCAGCTAAAGTGCAAGTTAATCAATCATTAAACAAAGACGGTAAAATGTAAACCAAAAAGGAAACCAAAAAAATCAATCTTTAAAGTTTACCAAACAAAGAACAACAACCAAAAAAAACACACACACACACTTACAGGAGTTTCAGGTTTGGTCTCGGCGGGAGGAGGAGGAGGAGGCTTCTTCTCGGCACTGCCATTGCCTTTGTCATGCGCCTTCATAAGCCATTTCCTGATATCACGTTGCTACAATTCCCAGAACACAACAACTTCAGGTACCCAGTTTTAATACCCAAAACCCAATTGAAAACAACATAAGGAGTTAACAAAGAAAAAAGAACACAAACCACTCACCATTTGGGACTCAAGCTTTTTTTCACACCGATACTGAGAATGTGTTAAAAATTGGGCCCTCCTCAGAAACAATCTGGACACAAGAAAAAAAAAAAAAAAAAAGAGAAAGTTTGCCAATGGAAAAATTGAACTAAGTCGAATACGTGAAAAGAAAAAGAGAACCAAAAAGGGTTTATGTTTTAGGGTTTTGCAAAAATACTAACAAGAAACTGTAAAAGGAACTCTTATAAATCGTCTTTCCGCTTTTTTCACCTGAGAAAAGACGAGGCTGTTCTTTTTTTCTCTCTACTCCGTTCTGTGTGTTCTTTCTTCGGGTGAGTGCTAGTAGTGTATGTATGTACAGATGTTTAGTTAGTGTGCCCTGGAAGCTGAGAATAATACGGTGTCGTTCCTCCTAAATAGAAATTGACGCATCAACTGTGGGCCAGCCTGGTGGAAGTATTTTTATAAGGATCAAACATAAAAAAAAAAAATTAAAAAGATAAAAAATGTTAAATGTATAAACATTAAATTACCAATATATCTTTATAAACCACCCGGGGTGGTGGCCCAGTGGCAAGGCCTTCAACCTGCCATCTCTAAGACTCGGGTTCGAGTCCCGGCGCTTCCAGTCAAGCCCGATAGTGTGATGCGGCCGAATATGGCCTTCCACACGGTGGGGTGCTGGACGTTGAGCCCGGTGATTCCCCGGTATTATGACGCGTAGCAGGTGAGGGTGTCCGCTGGTGCCCCGGTTGGGCGGTCTCTCCTATGAGGAGGGTCTAATGCTAGGATGTAACCGGTATTGACCGGGGCCTGGACCGACGGGACAATGATGACACCAATGATGCTTTTTTTTTCTCGACAAAAAAAATATATATATATCTTTATAAAAAAATTAAATAACGTTTTTTTTTTTTGTAAATAAACAAACGGGGGCGAAGCCCATGAAAAAAGAACATACTAACTAGCAATACAAAACAAGCACGAGGCCAAGAAATGCTCGACAAATCGTTCTTGTAAACATCTACGCAATTAAGCCCACCTTAATCGAGGCCCAAATTATCAAACCCACTCCCGGAGGCGCAAAAAGGGGAACAATCGCAAACAATTGCACATAAACCCGCTTTAAACCCTAGTACCTTCAACACCAAAAACCCCGCTTCGCCTCTTCCTTCTCAGGTCACCTGATTCCGCCCCTTTATAGCCGCCGCCGCCGCCGCTCCTCCAGGTTTGCACGTTTTATTTTGCTTTACTGTTACAGATTACGGGTTTGTCTTAGCTCAATTTGAAATGCAACAATTTTGTTTTTTTTAAAGCTTAATTTTCCTGCCTTTATTTGGGTGTGAAATAAGATTTAAAATGGAGTTTAAATTTATTTTCGTTCTTGCGTTATTTTCAAATTCTCAGGTTGTTTGTTGAATTCAACGCAGATATCAAGCTTGGGTTTGCAATCTCCTGCGATGTCTTTACTTGAAGTGATCACTATGGCCTCCTCTGCTGAGGACAGAAGAAACACTTCAACACAGTCTGATTACCCAATAATTCTTAGCGCCAATGATGCTTTCGTTAACTTGAAGCCAAAGCTCGAGAATTCAGATGCCACTGCACTTGCTATTCCGGTCACTGGGTGGCAGCTGTCTCAAACTGATACTGAACTCATCGACCTGGGCAAGAAATTCTCTAAAAAGCTAAGGATAAAGCTCAAGGACGCCAATAAGTTTGATAAAGATGAATTCTTTGGGATTTTGGTTCCTTTCCTTGAGAGGATTAAGGAGAAGGTAGGGTTCCCGGTGGGGGTTAACTCCTCTGATGGGGGGTATGTGCGGGCGTTGTTTGATAAAGTGGGGGTTTTTATGGGTCGAGACGTGGCGAGCTTGACATTGGAAGCTTGTGTTAGTTTTGAGGTTTGGGATTTGGTGGAGGCGTTCATTGTTAATGGGATTGTTCATCATTCTTCGTATTCAGATCTGATTATGAGTCTTGTCGCCAAAAACAAGTGCGATTTGCTTTGTTTGAGTGTTAAACATGCTCCAGATCTTGGATTGGCCGAGTTGCTTAGCACTTTGAAGTATTTTCTTAGTCCATCTGATGAAGCCTGTGGCGGTATGGAGAATGTGAGGAAGGAGTGGGAGAGCCAAGCATTGTTAGCTGTTGAGAATGCTAGTGACAGGAATCTCTCAGACAATAAGTTTCGACTAGCCAAGGAGGCTTCGATTTTGCTTATGCTTGCGCATGATGGTTTCTCTGTGTCAGAGCATTGTTTGCATTATTTGCTGGCATCACCAAATGTTGATGAATTGATACTGTCAAGTGCAATTGGTAAGCTAAATGGGAGAGAGGTGATGCGTCTGATTAGATATTTGGCCAAATGGTTGAAGAAGTATGAGATGTTTCCTCAGGCAGCTCCTTGCCCCAAAGCTTCGTCTAAATTGGGCTTGAAAGCATGTGACTGGGTTCCCAAACTTGAAGATGTTGCTAGGTGGCTTGGTTTAGTGCTGGATGAAAACTTCTCATCACTGGTGTTGCATCCGGAGTTTCATGAGGAACTAAAGTCCATCGAGGGACTGGTTGGTTCTCTCTCCTCAGAAGCCAAATTATGTTGCTCTGTTGAAGCTGTCATTGAGCATCTGAGGAATGAAGCTAAGAATGAGCAGAACTAGGAGGCCTTGATGGCGTCTCTTTCATTCTTCAAGTGTTCTTACATTGGTCTGATATAACATGTCTAGATTCCGGTCCTTCTGTTTTCTACCTCAGATAGATGCATGTGCCCCTATCGGGCTTATTAGTACACAAATGTGTTGTAGCAAAAACCTGATGCAGATGGTTGAATTATTTGAGGCCAACAATTATTAGTGATAATAGAGAAGCATTATGGTAATTTATCAAGGGGTTTCCAGTTTTGCAGAATCTAGTCTCCCAAAATATGTTTGTTTATATGCATATTTAGGTAAACTATGAAGCATGTAGATCACCAATCCAGGAACTGATTTTTTTTTGTATTTTTTTCCGTATTGGGTCTAGAATTCATTGTTCCAGATTGTGTGTTGGAGACTTCGAGCTACTCGGATCTTTATGTTTTATGTTTTCCATTTTGGATTTGGAAATTTGCCGTTCTGAATTGTTCTGAAAGTCTAGACTTTGGTCGCTTTGTTTTACCATTATGAATATTTGCCGTTCTCCCTGGCTTTCTCTCCCTCAGTACCCAGAAAAGATAGCTTTAACCACTTTGTTCCTGTTGATTGAAGGATCAAAGCCAATGCCTACCTCATTGTTAATATATCCTTGAAGATTATGTTAATATCTTTGGTATGATTTTGAGTGGTTTTAACAGTTATGATATGACTATGGTTGTTTGAAATGAAGAGTTGCCTCCAGGGTGACTCGTCTTATAAACTTATAATCCCCAGTAGACTCTTTACTAATGCTCTCTATCAGAGCATTATCAGCTAAGAATTTTTTTTTTTTTAAAGTAATTTCTCAGGGTGCGTCCTTAATTCTGTGGCTGGCTTGTTGAGTGTTGAGCATTCAAGTGTTTTAAGCTCTGCTTCAAAGCGGAAGTAGACAAGCAAGATCCTTTTAGTTTAGACAAACAAGGTCAGGTTGATTAGGTGATGGCAGCAAAACATTCTGCTGCAATTTTCCAGCAGCTTGATCACACAATCAACATTAGGGGCAAGGTTGGGTTGATTAGGGGCGGTAATGTTGAACACTTCCTTTTGAATAGAGTTTAATCCGATATTAATAATTGGATAGTAACAAGAGGAATGAAACTTTGAACTGGGTTTTGATTTCAAGGCGAAATGGATGTTAATGAATGTAATGTGTCAGATAATTAATGAGTGCAGTAAATTTGGTGATTCGATAAATTCGTTCTAAGTATTACAGAGTAGGTTTAGGTTGTGGATTTTTCAACATGGGATTATCTGCAGCACATTGCTTGTCGTGAACACTACATGGGGATTAGCATGAAAAAAAATGCGCAAGAAAATCAAAACCAACAAACGCTCTGACTTCGTCAAGTGTTAGAATTTAGAGATAAGCAATGCCATCCATAAATATTCCCTTTTCCAGTAAAGGAGAAGCAAGTGCCCAAAACAACTATCACCTTCCCCCATATCAAAACACACTCTTATATCAAAAAAAATATCAAAACACACTCTTTGGTGACAAAAATATGGCCGTTTTACAACAAAAACTGGAATCATACAAGTGAACTGTGAAGTACACATTATCTAATTACTTGATCTCTGCCCAGACACTACTCTGCCTCCGCTGTACATTCCACAAGCATAGTTGAACTGCCATCAATAAAAGGATGGAAGCCAAGAAAAACAAATGTGAAGAATCGACAGAATTTAGATGCTTGGTTACTTCAGCATCACATCAGAAACCTTCTGTAAGCGCAAAAACTCGGCCTGCTAAAGGGAGCTGCAATCTAGACACGGCTTCTTTGATTTCCTGATAAATGGCAGTCTAAATCAGAAATATTTTTTTACGATAAGGGCACCTCCAGTATAACTAAATTAACCACGTAATGTATACAAAGTAGAAGGTTCTGAATCTATCATGCATGCCCCATCAGTGCAACTAGGAGGCATTTCTTATGTGTATAGGTGATGCAGGTGGCAAATCAAAGATGAACACAACAGGAGACAAATGGAATCCTAGATCACAACTCAATCATAATTTCATCAGCTTGAAGGATGGCAATTAGCCAAGATAGACCTTAATGAGCTTCATGTAAGCATCTTCCAAGCCCATGGTTTTGAGATACATTTTTCTCCCAATCCAGATTGAAATTGTGCATGCAAAATCACAATGGCATACTGGGTACAATTGGAAATACCTCCACAGTATAACGAGCTGAAAAATGAATCAAAAGGATTGCCTTGTTCTGCAACTTGTCTGCATAATTGACTATCTGAAGGATGCCATTGATGTATATGAAGAAAAAGGAAAGAATTAAAAGATCAGACGACATGGCCATCACTTAGGCATGTAATTAGAGACCATATATCAAAGGTAAATGCAACTCTACCTCAGATAGATGTGTGTGTCCATAATCTCGTGCTTGCTCCACTGGTACAGTGTCGTCAACATAGGTGCTCTGGAGAAAATAGGAAAAGATATAATGCCACAAAGTTTAAATGCAATCACCCCTAGTAGTAAATGCAACAGGAATAGGAAACTCCTAAAAGTTTTTTCTCTTCATGATAAACAACTCTGAGGCCACTAGTAGATTCTAAAACTGCACACAACTAAAGTCAAGCATACATGCATTGCCCAAGCTTTTGGTTTAAGACACAAACCTGTAGTGGCAAAAACCAAATGCAGACGGTTGAATCATTTAAAGCCAACAGTTACCAATAATAATAGAAAAGCGTCATGGATCTAGAGTTTGGGAACACAGTATATGAGCATGCATGAACTTAATGACACCCACCAGATGAGAACAATTAATTTTTTGCTAAGTGAAACTAATGGTAATTTATCAACGGGTTTCCAGTCTTGAAGGATCTAGTCCCTTGAAATATGTTTGTTTATATGCATATTTAGGTAAACAATGAAGCATGTAATCCACCAACCAATCCGGGAACCAATAGTTATTTTGCATTGTTATAAAGAATGGAGAAGGCAATAGAAAAAGTAGAAGCAACTTAAGTAAAAGCCTGAACATGATAGGAAACAAAAAAGAAGACAGATAACTGATGCACCTCTAGGACAAGAATTTTTGCCTCCAAGGCATCAGCATTAGTCTCATCTATTATGAAGTCGGACATGGTGTCACCTGTAAAAGCTACTTCAGGTACAGTTTTAGTGTCTGTAATCTGCAAATGCACAAACAAAAACTTGTGATGAACAAATCAAAATACTGAATATCATAAAAACAGACACAATAGCTTTTTCAGAAATCAAATAAGACAGAAGATCTTAAGGAACAAACAGAACACCCTAATACATAAACTTGTTTTACAACTATCCAGATGGTGAGAAATATGACTGTCAAGACAAACCTCCACGCCTGATAACTTCAGCTTCTTAATCTCATTCCCCGGAAGCCCGAGGTACTCCTGCTTAAGTTTCTGTCTCACTGAGTAAATTACATAACCCTGCAATCATTGGAGGGTGTAAATTAATAACTCAAACCGGCTCAAATAAGAAGCTGACACCTGAATATCTTCGGTAAAGGTGACAAGTGAAATTTCCTTTACCGAATAGACTTGCCTGACTTGGTATTCGGTGGTATGTCCTAAATGCTCTTACTTTTAGGTCTTTTCTCATATAAAACTCCTCTCCTGCAAAACAAGTTGCGTCATACTATAGAGTGTAAGGTTCTAAAAATATGAAACAATAAGAAAAGAAGACATATATCCAGGTACACAAAGTCATTACCCACATCCAGGCCAATGAGATTATGCTTAAGTTCTGATCCGTCCAATTTTCTGTGCACCTCAAAGAGCTCTTCCACAGTTTTTTTAATACAGGCCGGTACAATGATTGTTGGAGGCTTCATATCATGTAATCCGCGCGTTGCAACATACATGGGCAAGCCTCCCTGAAAGAGTTACAAACTTATATCACACAAACAATTATCTCCGCACCAATGACAGTGATATGTAAGCATCCATTAAAAGATACCCATGTTATAAAATGCATAACAGAGAAGGCCTGAATTAATATCCACATTTCACTCTATCAAAACGAGCCCCTCAATACACAAAAAAAGAAACACATGTAAGTTGCAACCAGCCGCATAAATTATTCAGTTTCATGAGACTGGAGTGAACTCATCCCATTCGATTAGTGGACAGTGAAAGAAAATCAAAACCAACCAACAATTTAACCTCAAAGCAACAATTTTTTCCACAACCAACAAAACGACTTCATCAAGTAAAGTAATAGAGGTAAGGCCAATTTTATATTGTATAACAAGATATACTGAATCCGTAGATAGAAGAAGGAAAGAAGCTAAACAAAGAAAGAGCAAGAAACAAACTGACGATGTGATCCATATGAGCATGGGAGATGAGGATGAAGTCCTGAGAGACGGCGCGTGGTGGGCATCGGCCATTATCGAAAGCTAAATTGAGAGTGGGGAAGATAACGCAAGTTTCATGGCCTGCTATCGACAATCCCTCTATTGGGTACCCTTCAATATTCATGGCCCTTTCTCTCTGCTTCGCTGCTTGCAGCAGCAGAATCGTTGCCTTCTCTTCTAGTTCTTCGCTCTGCTTTGGGGTTCACAAAACATTCTACCCGGAAAACCGGTATTTAACCACCTCATCTTTCTTATTCTTCGGTTTAACTCGTTTGGTTGGACCGATTCCATTTAATGTGACTTTTTTTTATTGACAAAAATAAAATAGAAAACATTTATATAAGGAAGAAAAAAAAAAAGAAAAGATATTGAAAAATCAGACCAGATGGTTTCCGTGAGTTGTTTAAATTTAAATAAAAAAAACAAAAGGAGAACAATAAACGCCTAGCCTTGCATAAAAATATTGGAGTGGAATGAATTTGGATGGCAAATAAAAACTTGCATAAAAGCATTTACATATTTGTTATGGTGTTATTTATCGTTTACATTTATGTTTGAAGAAGGCTAATAGAAAATTATTTTATATAGTAATAAGGACTAATATAAAAAGATTAAAATCAAAGGGAGCAAATTTACATTGTGAGGAGGAGTTATATAAAAAAAAAAGAAAAGTTTATGACCAACCCAACCACCCGAGAAATCAAATTACCACTGGTGTATCGATTTCTATTTGATGACCTCATCAGTGTAAGGAACATCATCTAGTTCGTTCAAAGAGCTCATAAGATTCTTTTTCTTTTTTTTGAATCTAGAAGATTTTTATTACTACGTAAAATACAAAATGCAACACCTAGGGGTCAGGGTATGACCATGAAGTCTCTATCCCGCTCCAGTAGGTGACAGATTCCTACCGAAGGGTCCTGAAAGACGACCAATCCTGACTGACGTTGAGAGGCCAATTCTGCTAAAAAGTTAGCACATTTATTGGCCTCTCTATGCACAAAGGAAATGAAGACATTCCAAGGTTTCTTTACAAAGGATTTAATTTCCCACAAGATGTTGTCTAGCACAGCATCAGTATCTACCTCTTCGTTTATCCATTGCACAGCCACCAGACAATCCGATTCAAGCAAGACCGAAGAGTAGTTCATTGACCAAGCCACTCGCATGCCCTCAAGTATGGCAAACAACTCAGTTTTGAAGGGAGAACAGGCCCCCAAGTTAAGAGAAAAACCAGCAATCCAGTTTTCGTAACTGTCTCTTAAAACTCCCCTGGCAGCTGCAATATCAGTTGTATGTGGAGCAACACCAACAACATTCATCTTCAAACTCCCTCTCGGTGGTGGGATCCAGTGCACATCCCTTGTCACTGCAACCGGACAGGGGTATAAAACGTCTTGCAGCACCACCGCTGAGGCAGCCACCTCACGAGCATAAGCAAGCACCAACCTTCTGGGATTATTTGGAATGTCTTGACTAATTTCAAATACAAAGCAATTTCTCCACAACCATAATTTCCAGCAGCAAATGCCAAAAATCAGCTTCCATGGGGATTTTGCATCTTTCGAATCAGTCCTCTCAATGTTAGACAAAAGCCAAACACACAAATTAGACTCAGTGAAGAAGTGATTGTGTAGGGTTACGCCCAGACTTACCCACACATCCTTAGCAAAGCTACAGTCTCTTAACATATGAAGAAGGGTCTCTGGAACTGTCAAGCATCGAGGACAGAGAGGAGAAGGATCCATATTGCGTGCATGTCTCATCTCATTCGTTAGTAGACGATTGTGACATACTAACCATAAGAAACTGCACACCCTTAAGGGACCTTTCCAAGACCAGATTGCTTTCCAGACTTTCTCCGGAGGGTTCCAAGTGTGTTGATTCAAATTCAGATAATCCGACTGCAGTGAGAACTGCCCTTTAGGCTCATGAACCCATTTTACCCGGTCTTCACCTCGACGATCTGTGGGCGAAAGTTGTGTCCAGATTTGTTGTGAGATGATCTCTAGGATAAAATTCTGGATTCTTTCCTACAACCAGAGATTGTCATCATCAATATAATCTATGAGTTTCTCTTCATGAAGGTCCTGGGGAACCGGAGCTACAACATAATCTAGGAGGCACCCTTCAATATTTAGCCAGCGATCTTTCCAGAACCTCACAGTTTGTCCATTGCCCACAAACTAGGAAATAGAGTTTCGAATAGTCGGCCACACTTTACACACTGCACGCCATGTACTAGAACCATATCGACCCTTCAACTCCTCAGGGATAGGATCCGTCCTCCTGAAGTATTTAGCTCGGAGGACTCTTGCCCAAAGTGCATGTGGGTTTGAAATGAGTCGCCAAGCCAACTTCATAAGCGCAGCTTCGTTCGTGTTTGTCTAAATCCCAATCCCCCTCTCTCCTTCGGTTGACAAATTTTACCCCAACTCACTAAGTGAACCTTCTTCCTCTCGGCGTTCGATCCCCAGATGAATTGCCTACATAGGCTGTCCAATCTATCACAAACAGATCTTGGTAGCCATACCGATTGCATAGTGTATACGGGTAGCGCAGCAATCACTGATTTAGCTAAGGTTACACGACCTGCCAACGAGAGATTGCTGCTTTTCCACCCACTCAACCTCTTCTCCACTTTTTCCACCACATGCTTGTATGTGTCTTTAGTTACTCTGCCATGAATTACCGGGACTCCGAGATATCTCTCAAAGTTGGAAGTGAGAGAGAATCCTAACCATCGGCTTAGTCTCCTAGCAATCCGCCCGGGAACATTTTTTGAGCAAAAGACCTTAGTTTTGGCTGTACTAACTCTCTCATCTGATGCTTCATAAAAGGTTCTCAGACATTGCTTTATCACTGCCACTTGATCCAAACTTGCTTCAGCAAATAGGATGAGGTCATCGACAAAGAAGATGTGAGTTAAATCTGGTCCCCCTCTGCTGAGATTGATTGGTTTCCATTTGCCTTCTTCCACTGCAGTTTGGATAAGGTGGCCAAGTCTCTCCATACAAAGTACAAAAAGGTAGGGAGAGATTGGGTCGCCTTGCCTAATGCCTCTTTCCGGGGAAAATGGATCTGACGGACACCCATTCCAAAGGATTTCCAATGATGAAGTGGTGACACACTTCATAATTAGCTCCACCAAATGTTGTGGAAAGTTCGCAGCTTGAAGGGTTTCCCGGATAAAAGGCCACCTCAAACTATCATATGCCTTTTCAAGATCCACCTTGATTGCCATAAATTGCCTTCCCTCCTTCTTCACCCGCATTGTGTGCATCGCCTCTTGTAGGATAATAACGTTATTGGTTATTTGTCGACCCGGAACAAAGCTTGTTTGTGTGGGATGAATAAGATTCTCCATTAATGGCTGAATTCGAGAGGTCATGACCTTTGTGATGGCTTTGTATAGGATATTGCAAAGGCCAATAGGCCTAAATTGGGCCATTTGAGTAGGGTTGGGCACTTTCAGGATCAAAGTAATGTATGTCTTGTTGACTCGCTGGTCCCAAAAGCCCTCTCTAAAGACTTTTTGCACAAATTCAACTACCCCTCCTTTCACCGTATCCCATTGTGATTGATAAAACAGTGGATTAAGTCAATCAGGTCCCGGGGATTTAAGACCCCCCATTTGGAAGATTACATTTTTGACCTCTTCCTCCGTGACTGGAGCAATGAGTCCTTCTGCCTCCACATTAGAAAGGCATGGGAGGTCCCTTGTTGCTAAGCAAGAAACCGGTTGAGGCGCCTCCTCTTTGAATAGCTCCTTAAAGTACTTAGTAGCTATGACTCGCATGGGATCAGGTTCTATCACCCAAGCACCATCTTCTCCCTTTAGCATCAAGACTCGACTCTTCCTCTCTTTTACTTTAGCCGAAACATGGAAGAATGCCGTATTTCTATCCCCTGCCTTGAGCCATTTACTTCTCGACTTTTGCAACCACAATAATTCCTCCTGAAAAAGTAGGCTTTCCAAATCCAATCTTAGTTCCAATTCAAGATTAGAAAGGAACCTGGAAGGACGCCATTCTAGATAGCGTTGGATGCCGTTCAGCCTAGACATCAACTTTCGCTTCTTATTGTGGATGTTACCAAAGACTTGCCTATACCCAAGCCTCTGAAACAAATCGTTTAAAATCTGTATGTGAGGCCCAGCTTGCTTGAAATTGAAAGATTCGCTTCTCTTGAACTACCCTAGAAGCCGTAGCAGTTCGTAGGAGTATAGGTCTGTGATCTGAAGCAAGCATCGGGAGATGGGTAACATATGAGTCAGGAAATTGATTTAACCAAAGGAGATTTCCCAGCATTCGATCAAGCTTGTCAGAGTCTCCCCCTCGTTTCCAAGTAAACTGCGATCCAGAAAACCCAAGGTCAATCAGTTTAGTTTCATTCACACACTTTAGAAAACGGTCATTAGCTACTCCATCTCGTCCATGCCTATTTCTCCTTTCTGTTCCGGCCAAGACCGCATTAAAATCATCAAGCAGTAACTAAGGCTCAGATATGCAATTCGCTAGGGCTTCTAAATTCTGCCATAAAAACCGTTGCCACTTCTCTTGGGGACTACCGTATATAGCTGTTAACACAAAGCACTCTGAGGAGGTTGTCACCCGTGCATGGATAAATTGAGGGTGGCTGTAGATCACCGAGATTTACACCAGATCTCCCATCTATAGCAGCCACACACCTCCAGCAAACCCCCTAGCATCCACTCGATGGGACTTTGTAAAGCTGAGTTTACGGATGACTCGCAGAGCCCGATTTCCACTTATTCTTGGTTCAACTACCACCACAATTTCTGGTTTGAACTGTCTTTTCCATTCCTCCAATGTGTTCTTTAAACTGTGTTTTGCCAGCCCCCTGGCAATTCCAAGATAGGATTGATAACATATAAAATAAGATAAAAGAGAAGGAACTGTACAGCAAGGAATCGACTTAGGCCGAATTGGGGGAGCCAAGACCCTCCTCTTGGGCAGCAACTGCACTCAAACCATCAACAATTTCATATCTGGTTTGTTCGCTCAGGTGAGAGTCAACCGCCATCACATCATCATCAAAATCGCTTACGTCCATAGGGCAAGGGCCAAAAAGGCCAAGAGTCACGGGGGAAGGATCAGGGGGTTTAGCAAGAGTCACCGGTTCTGGGTTTAGAACAGGGACATGATCTTCGGGAGGGTTACCATACGACACCGAAGATGAATCAAGGCAAGAAGGCCCATCAATGATCATAGAGTGGTAGGACTCATCAAGAATGGCAACAGTGTGAGGGGAGGAGAGCTTGTCTTGAGGTTTCTGTGGAATTCCTTGCCCAACTGTGTTTCTGGATGGGATGTCTTTGATGTTTTTAGTCCTGGAAGATTGTGCTGGGCTTGGGACACTAGGGGAGAAATTAGATATTTCTTTCAATGGTGCACGATTGGGTAGTATTTTTTGAGGGCCAGGGGGTGTTTTCGGGGTGGTGATCTTCTTGCCCGATCCAGATTTGGATTTGGGCTGGCGGGGGGTCTGCGTCTGGGCGTGTGGAACTTGGGTTTTGAATTGGATAGGCTGAGAGTTCATGGGGGTGGTTGGCGATGTGGAGGACTTAGGGTTGGCTTGGGGTGAGGGGTTCCTCTGTGAATAGAGCATCAAACTTGTTATAGGAGAAAGGGGCAGTGGCAGTGCCGCTGTTGGCCTGATGACCCTCCATCGGACGTCGCCAGTTCCTCCGGGGTCTAGTGGAGACATTCATCCACTCCCCCAGTTTGAGAGTACCTGAACTTTGATTCCCAGCAGCAGATTTCGAGTCCTTCTCATGTCGTACCGGTTCTGGAGAGGCATCCGCCGGACCAGAAGGATTCACACTCTCCATGATTGGTTGTCTCAGAGGGCAAGCAAGGGAGCTATGGTCGATTCTACCACATATATAGCAAATGGTGGGTAGACCCTCATAGGACACTTGAATATCCTCCTCATCCAGCCTTACAACACCCTTCAGCGGTTTCGTTAAATCCACAGCTACCGCAATCTTAGCAAATTTTCCTCGCTGCGCTTTCTCAGTTTTTGAGTCAATCTTCATAGTTGAACCCACTACGTTACCCATTGTGGTGAGTACCTGAGAGTGATATCGATTTGGAGATAGGCCCGAGAACCGTACCCAGCAAACCACCTTATCCACTGAGTCTCTAGCCGGGTTAAATTGAGGAGTCCAAGGTTGCACAGACAGGACACTCCAAAAAATCACCCAGGGCCCGTCGACAAGGGCATGGTAGTAGTCGGCCTGGTTCTAGAAGCGGACAATATAGAAGTTATTGTCCAGATCTACAATTCTAAACGGACTGGAGGGTTTCCATAAGGTCTGAATCTTCGTGTGCAACATCCTATACCCGATGGTCTTACCCATGAGCTTCACTATCACAGCATTCTCCCAGGGTTTGTTGAGTCGGCTCTTGAAAGCTTCCGACAGTTTCACCGACATACCATCGTCGCCTTCTTCCACCACTATATCGCCTTCTTCGAACACAACCTCCTCGTCTTCCAGCCAAGAATCTTTTTCACAACTGGCAAAAGGGCCAGAGGCTAACTTGTCCTTGTAAGATGGAACAGGATCGAATAAGGGTTCAACATTAGGTGGAGGAGTTAGATCTTCAGCCTCTTTAAGTCGAACTTTCTTGGTTGTTCTGTCAGTTGCCATGTTTCCAGGGGGGTCGCCAAGAGATTCCGGGGATGGTTCTGAGCATTTCCCGTCAATCTGGGGCATGGGTTAAGTTTCCGGGGGTGAAACGTAATTTCTTAAGTGTTTTCCGTCAACAAAATGCATAGAGAAAAAGAGTTTTGGAACTACGATTGACCCATCATTAGAGCTCATGAGATTCTGAATTTGCCTTCTTGCATTTATTTGCTTGCTCCAGAACCATGATTTAAGGATTTTCCTTGTAGCTTTCAACTTAAAGACTGCCTTGTATTGATAAGAGCCAGAAATATGAGAGTTCCAGCCTTTGCTCACTAAACTAGGGAGACCTTAATTTTATTGGAGAAAAAACTAAACCTAGATTTGTAAAGGGAAAGATAAAAAGGAAGGAGGCAAAAAAATTGGAAGGGAAAGAAATCCGAAAAGTTTATGAGTAAAGAACTTTGTGATTGGCCACATAAGTTTGTAAGACTCAGTGGAAAAACTTTAGCATTATTGTTTTTTAACCTTCACCCCCTCTTAAAATGTTTCACGGTAGGAAATGGAGGGAAGAGAAATTTTAAAATTAACTGATGATTTAAAATTTTTTTAATTGACCTTTTATATTTAAAAAAATATATAAATAAAGATATTTATGTAATTTAAAAATATTACCTGCTATCTCCTTTCTTTCTCTTTAATTAATATTTAAAGTCAAAATTTTTTCCTTTTTATCATTCTCATTCTTTTCCTCCCCATTCATTCTACTCCCTTCCCTTTGTCTCGATATTTCAAACAGACTGTAAAACTAGTCCTTTTAAGAATAGTAGGAGGAGTGCAAAAGTTTGATGTCTAGCAGGTCCATTGAAACAAAATTCACGATAACCAGCTTAAAAGTGATCATGACTGGTTGCAATTTATGGAGAAAACGCACTTTTAAAAGGTTTGATTCATTCTTTTTGTTAAACAAGGATTTTATTCATTCTAACCAGATTGATTTGTACAGAAACTGAGAATCGTTTATTTGTTATTCACTGGTGGGCCAGGATTGAACTTAGTTTAGAATTAAAGGCACAGTTGCAGTATATTTTTGTCTGAGCCACAAATTTCCATAAGGAAACAATGGGAATATTTAATAACAGTATTGGCTCTATTATTGATAAGAACAAAACCGATAGAAGAAAAAATCAAAGTATAGCCACGACCGTTTCCGAATATTATTGTTGTAATTAACAGTATTCAATCCAGATTCTAGACTCATGATTTTAATTTTGTTAAGGTAGGGCGACTTGAATCAAACAGATTAGAATCGTTATATTTGATATTATTGTGCATATTTTATTCACAATTTTTACAAATTCTAAAATTAATTCTGCAAGGCAAATAATTTTAGTTGTTCTGCACTCTCTAACTAGTTCTTCCGTCCTTAGCTGTTTTTGATCACTTTCACGCTTTGTTTGATGTTACAACACAATCTATAACATGTCAATCAGAAACCTCATTTTCGTGCTACAGTAAAACACAGTAAAAAAAAAAAACCAAAACCATTTCCCGTTTAGATCCCGGCCTACTCCGGCGAGGCCATGCTCGGCCTGAGGAGCTAGCCCTCTCCCTGTGTGCAGCCTTGGAACCGGACTCCTCTATCAAGCCCAGCCAGAGACGGTCTTGCAGAAGCAGTACAGCCTTGAAGACTACTGAACCCACACGCGTTGCGCCCTTGGTGCGCGTGCCGCCTCCGATCCCCAGCTTTCCGGTCGCCGCGGTCATGGGCATGCCATCGGAGGGCATGGAGCCCGATGGGGACAGCGTCAGAACGTGCCCCTCAAGCGTCCTCCACCACGGCTCCCCCGATCCACGCGCCCAGGCCACCGCATCCATGCAGCCAACGCCGGCTGCTCCTCCAGTCCCCGATGGCCACGGAGGCGACCTTTGAGGCAGATGAGCCGACCGTTGACCGCGTCACCCGCCAAGCCCGGATCCCACCGGAGGAGAGCAGCCCAGTTCAGCGAAAGAGGTCACGCTCACGCGACAGGTCAGCCCCCTCCAGCGACCGGATCCACTCACCGTCGCCGCCTCCGCCCAGACAGGCCGGCCACACCCTCAAATGCAGTTCCCCATCCCGCCAGCAGCCGCCAACACCGGTGATCCTACCTCAATCACCGGCGGTCCAATTTCTTCCTTTGCTCTCCCGCCGCCCGCGCGTCCACTGTCACCTACTGCCTTCCTTGGTGCAACTCTGACGTCGTCCCATCCTGATGCCACGGGAGTTCCAATTAGCAGCGACAAGGGAGTGGATATTCACCTCCCGGTCATGACTTCGCTTCCAACTTCGACGGGTTCTCCACCGGGCGTGCAGTCAACACCGGTCGACGCCTCCATGCACCCACAGCTTCCTCATGCCTCCTCCACACCAGATGTGACAATGAACGAAGCTACCCTAAACTATCGGGATTCTTTATTGGCTGGGTCTAACCCGTTGTACCAATCCGACCCATGGGAACTTGAGGGTGAAGCTGAGTACGAAGAAGAAGACTTGATGATGACCGACATCAATGGGGTTGCTAATCTGGTTTTGTCCGATCTTTTTAAAGCCTGGTTGGACAAACAATGGGAAAACGCGGTGGTGATCAAGTTGTATGGGCGATATATCGGCTTTAAAGCGTTGCACGCACAATTACAGCTCATTTGGAAGCCAACCGGACCTTTCAAGATCATCGATCTTGAAAATAATTTCTACTTGGTACGGTTCTGGGCTTCGGAGGATTACATCCATGCCTTGACTAACGGACCATGGAGCATCTATGGCAGTGTCCTTAGCGTGCAACCTTGGTCTCCGAGCTTCCGAGCATCTACCGGGACAATTGACTCCATAGTGGCGTAGATCCAATTTCCTGACTTCCCAACCAATCGATACCACTCCAGAATTCTACGTCAACTTGGCAACATGGTGGGCAGAACAGTTACGCTTGACGGTAACACTTCTAACCCTAGTCGAGCCAAATTTGCTAGAATTGCTGTATGCCTTGATTTAACAAAACCCCTGAAGGGGGAAGTTTATTTTGATGGCGAACCTATCAAAGTCAGTTATGAGGCCTTGCCCAATATATGCTATATATGTGGGAAACCAGGTCACAGCATTTTAGTTTTTCCGGAAGCTGCCCATAGCCGGAACATTACTACCGATACGTCTGGAGCAACCCCTATGGATTTTGTAGGAACGGAAGCCACAATCCACAATGGGAGGGGAGCTTGGATGAACGTACCAAAGTGCTCTCGACGCCCATCCTAGAGGCAACCGGTCAGCCCAGAAAACATGATGAACTAGATGGATGAACCCCCACCACTTTCCAACACCAGTCGCCCACAAAACCGGTTCCACATCCTCAGTCGTTCTCCCGAGGAGGATCCCGTGCAGACCCATCGACCTGACACTGTTGCATCCTCCTGCACCTTAGAGACGGAACCCGAGGCCATACCACTTGACACAACCACCGTCACCCCACCCTCACAATCTACAGCTACCGTTGAGGTCCAAAGTCCTTCTGGTCCACCCCCCGCTCTACCCACTCTCCAAAACTTCATCTGGGATGGGTCTGTTAGGAAGTCAGCTGGCAAACAGACAGCGAGACTCCAAAAGCAATCCACCAAGAAAACCCAACCCCTAAAAATTCCAAAACTTGCAGCTAGGGACAACCCTCGACGACAGACTCTCAAAGACGTATCTAATGTCCCAACCAATCCCCATACCTTTGATACCCCAGGTTCCGGCCCCTCTCGCCCCCCTCCCCCTACCAGTTATCCTATCATCTCCTCCAATTTTAACCCACCTACCCAAGCTCGTCTCCATCGATCTCAGAATCACACGGCAGTGGTTCTGGGAGAAGAGTGCCACAACATGATTTTCTCTCCTGGTGCATCCAGCTCTAGTATGGACGTGGATCGGCGGACGGTGCCTCCCCAACCTCACTGACCGATCTACTCCCCCGAGTTTGTATGTTACCTGTATCAGTTTCACCTCAGCCCGAGTATTGTACTGTTTCCAGTGTTTTGTATGATTCGGGATTTTGATCCCTCTTCATGTATCGTTCCATCTAGTTCATCATGTTTTCTTGTATAAGATAGAAGTCGTCTTGAGCTAACGACTTCTAATCATGTATTAAGCTCACGTATATTTTGATTAATATACTTCCTGGTTTCGACCAAAAAAGAAAAGCTTTACATTAAGTATATGGAGGTGATTGAGTACTATATTTAAAACAAAGGTAAACAGGAACTGACGTGAACTTTTGTTTCTGCTTGGAAAACCATGAGTTCCATATTACCCATATTGCAGAGTAAGTTGTGATAGAATTGTGGAGCTTTTCTTTCTTGCTTCTGTGAGTTGTTTAAAAATATTCGCGTGGGATGAATTTGGATGGCAAATAAAAACTTGCATAAAAGCATTTATATATTTGTTATGGTGTTATTTATCATTTATATTTATGTTTGAAGAAGGCTAATAAAAAATTATATTATATAGTCATAAGGACTAATATAAAAAAATTAAAATCAAAGTGGGCAAATTTACGTTGTAAGGAGGAGTTATATAAAAAAATAAAAAGTTTATGGCCACCTCAACCACCAGAGAAATTGCCTCTGGTGTTATTATTAAATGTGTTGAAGGATAGGGATTTAATTCGTTTTTGAATGTAATATCGATTTCTATTTGGAACCGGACCTAAAAGACAAATGCAGTTGACGGATTGGGTCTTCAGCCCAGCTCAAGACCCATTGAAAATGGCGTCCCAAGCCCAATGTCAGGTCCATAAATATAACATGCTTACATCCGGCGAGGTAGAGTGCTTTGCAATTCTGTCTTGAATAATATTTGCCATTATTTTTTGTATTCAATTTGTTCCATGATTTAATTTAATTTATTATTTGTTATTTTTATAACTTTATAATCATTTTATATCTTAATAATAATCATATTAATCGTACTGCTTAATAGTTACATCTTAATTATTTAGCATATTTAATCAAAGGAATCATTGAAATTGTTGCAAGTGTCTTTATATTTCTTTCCAAAGTACCGTATTCAGGTGCCAACATTGTCACATCTAGTGCACTGTGAATATTAATTTTTAGACGAATTATGACACAGTGTTCATCATACCTCGATAAGTTTGTCCAGTTTGTTATGTAAGTCATGATGTGACATCTCATATGATAAGAGTTATGTTTTCCATTGATGCAATTTTTTTTTTTTTTTTGATCTGCCATTGATGCAATTTTCTGGGTAGAAGTCTTCCTAGCATAAAGTATATAGTGGTTGGACATTATTATATATCATAAAAGACTTTGTACCTCACATATCGTTCCAGACCTTTGATTTGCAGTAATGAATTAACTTTACCTTTATTACTTCCAAATTAAAACATAATAAACTTCCATCACATACTAAGTAAAACGAGACAGAAAACAAAGAACATAAACGATTAGGCAAAGTGTTGATAACAACAGATAAACGGATCATTAGTTCAAGAATTTTTACGACGACGAAGAAGGAAAAGCTAAAGCTAGCTCGATGACTGTAATTTGGCTCCTCTTGGAATCACTTTCTTCTCTTCTTCTTGTCTGCAGTAGAATCTGTGCCTTTACTCCTACCTCCCCCGCAGGATTCAACGTCTGCCAAATTGTTCTCCAATGCTGTAACCAGGTTCTCAAAAAATGTGTGTGTGCATGGAGTTAACCCTTTCAACTTAGTGGAGACATTTTGAAACTCCTTTTCCTTTGATCCTGCATCCTCGTCAAAGAAAGGCTTCATCTCTACTTCCACGCAATGGTGGAGCCGTTCCAAGCTATGCTCGGCCTGGCCTTGCAAGTGCTCAAAAAAATCCTTCTTGGCAACATCCTTCTCCGGGATGTAATACCCATATGCATAGCTCCACTTCAGAACTCTCCTGCACTCAATAATCTGAGACAAAGCATCGGTAATGAACTCCAGCTGCTTCACAGTGGTGTGATGTATGAGTGCAAGCTCTTCTAGCTTCTCGGCTTGCATTTGTTTCAAATGCTGGCGAGCTTTGTCTCTGGAAGAGCCATTGGAAGCCCAGCGTTCATAGTAGTGGGTGTATCTATCTAGCGCATTCTTGGCCTTTTTTCTCTTTGTCTCCTCCTCTGTGTAACCCCCTTCTGCCTTCGCTTTTTCATAAATATTACAGCTATAATACCCACCTGTTTTTTCTCCGTGGTTACTCCATTCACCAAGGCAAAGCCAACAAAACTGATGCCTGCAAGGTGCTCTACATGTCATGTGCATACAACCATGGTTTTTCTCAATAGGGTATTTGCATTTAGGGCAAGGCTTGGAGTTAGCCAGAATCCAATTTGTGTTCTCTGCCTCAGAGCCATTCTTCTCAGCCCACTTGGCCACCGTCTTACAGTCCACCGGCCGGTGGCTGTCCTCCGAGCAATTCCAACAAAACCCATATTTACAATTGCAGAAAACATCAAACACTGTACCTTCATCAAGCCCTCCCCCTCCCTCCCCTCCACCATCAAACTCCAAGGCATAGTCACACCCTGGTGCAGGACACCACTTAGTTTTCTTGCGTAGTTCAACATAAGACCTAAGCAAAAATCTTCTATATTTCTCCCTATATCCATCATCACCAACCAACATCTCCACCATATCTTGATCTAAAGCAACCTTACACTTTGGCTCTGGACACCTCACATCCAAACACCCAGCACCATCATCAATACTCACACATAAATACTTTGACCAACACTCCTTACAAAAAGGATGACCACAAACGGCAGAAGCGAAATTGTCCCTACTAGTTTCATCATAGCATATCTTACACATAATTTTCTTGGCCTTCCTGACCTTAGCATCGCCGGGTCTAGGATTAATACAAGATACCTTGTCCACTAAGCCATAAGATCTACGCACCTTATCCTCGTCGTCGAACCATGCTGTCTGAACGTTTTCTACGCTCCACCCATGGTTACGCAAGAGGATGCTGGCTTCCCCTCTAGACAGGCCAAGCAAGGAAGAGACTCCGGTTATGGCGTCTTCTTGCCGTTTCATGATATCTGCTTCACTCATTACATCATAACCTAAGCTCTTGCGGGCTTCTGCCTCGTCGTCGTCAACAGCCACATCATATTCATCTTCGTCAGCATCATCGTCGTCGTTATCATAAACATCGTCGTCTTCGGCATAATCGTCACTATTCTCGTAATCATATACCATCTCCTCCTCCTCGTCGTAATCATATACCATCTCCTCCTCCTCGTCCATGGCTGCGACGATGAAGGCTAGCTACACAAAGAAATATTTAGGTTTTTGTGTTTGATTGGAATTACAAAGGGAAGACGGCGAGGTATTTAATGGACCCTGAAGAGATCCACAATATATATACAGGAGATTTCCATGATTTACATGGAAAGTTAAACCAGCACTACTCGGACTCCTATTTCACAAGGGAAACCGAGACAAAAAAAAGAAAAAAAGGGTTAGGCAAAACCCTACTAAAACTTTATGCGATTTCATATAAGTCCTGTTACTTTAAAAACACTCATCCAAATCCTATTTCATTAATAAGTTACATCAAATAAGTTCTTCCGTCAAGTATGGACGTGAAGTTCAGAATTTTTGGTCCTTTAATTTTTAATCCAAGGTTTAAAAAGTTTGAAATTTAGAATTATGATTTAGAGTTTTTAAAATTTAAAGACGTAATTAATTAAAATTATAATAGAGGACTATAGACTATAGTAAATATTTCGAAATAGTTGAGGGACCAAAAAAAATAGGACTTAATTGACCAACTTTTAGAATTATAAGACTTAATAGAGAAATAGTTCAAAGTTATAGGACTTACACTCTTACAGTGGGGTTTTTCCAAAAGTATTTAGTCGGTTTGGCCAAACCCTTGTGTCGGTACCCAATTTTAACAAGAAGTTTGTTTTCTTTTCTTGAGCCCTAATTCAAATCTCCGAAAATAATTCCCATCATTATCCTAATTAATTACTATTGCTTGGCTCCCATGTTTCCTTACTAAGGCGGTCGTATCGCACATGAGAAAGGAGAAGAGAGAGAGAGGAAATCATACCATAAAAGACAGTAAAATTCTTTAAGGCCTAACAAGTTTTTATTCTTTTTTAGTAGACTAAGGACAGAAAAAAGAAAAAAAAAAATCCTATGACAGGTTTGATTCGTGGTTTACTAGGAGAAGAACAAAAAAAAAAATATATAAAACTGAAGGAAACATGATGTCTTCTTCTACCCAATGTCTTCATTCTCCCATCTCAAGAAGCTAAGTTGTAAACTGCAACAAAGGGCATAAGAACACTCCCTATCCACAGCTTCCCATCCTTCTCTTCCACCTCGCTGGCTGCTTTGACCACCTTCCCCTGACTGTCCTCCAATATCTGCAAAAGCTTACCTTCCGGGCTAAGCTTGGCCACCACTGCATGGGGCCAGCCTCCAATGTGAAGCAGGTAATGAATCTTCGTAGGCACAGGAAACTTGAGCAAGAATGTCCTTATTCCCGGCAACCCGGCAAGTACGCGAGTGTAAAGTGTCTGACGACAGTGGATTGCTACCCAGAAGTCACCATCCTTGTTTGTCCTTACATTGTCAGGAAATCCAGGCAATATGGCAAATACTTCTGAAGTTCCCGCCTTCTCGCCTTTCAGCCAGTACTTGCTTATCCTGAATCCATTGTTATGAGTTTACTTAGCATTTCCAGTGGATTACTGGATGCCAAAAGAAAATTTGTGCAATATAGGTTGTTGCCAATGTTAGTGACAAAGAGAAGCAGATTCACCTGCCCTTGGATCCTTCGCAGAAGAGAAAGAATGAACCGTCCTTACTTAGGGTCACTCCATTTGGAAATTGAAGATTCCTCACAAGTACACTTGTTTCCTTTGTGGTTGGATTGTACTTGAGAAGCCTCCCAGTGGCCTCCGCAGAGAAAATCAACTGCATGAAGTTCCTGTATAGCATTATGGCTATTAGAGGCTAATGTACAATAAAACATAACGGCATCTAATGGAAGGGATGGCATACAGAAGACAGGGACCTCTCAGCAAGAAATACCCCATAACAGGGCCCGACTTTGAAAGACAAATTAAGAATACATGTAGCAAACAAGCCAACTGCAGCCCATGGGGTTCAAAACTGCAGGTTGTGTAAGAATTTTGTCTTTCCTATTATCATCAATGTATAAAATTGGCCAGAGTTGCGAACTCAATGACAGTATAGGAGAGCGAGAAGAACAATTAAAACTCCATAGGGAACCTGAGTAAACAGTAAATTAGTCTCATGTTTCAGCTGTTTTTAGTCTTCTTTTAGGGGGATCCCTTTGGAAGTTTGGAGTGAGGCATGAAGCATAGCAAGTTTAAACACACCACTCTGTAGCAGAAACTAGTGTTAACTTCCTCACTGTTGTTCAAATTATAGTAAATAAACAGCCTCTTTTACTTCCAAATTACATAACAAAGTCAAAAGTACAAATACATCTTATTTAAGAACATGAGTTCCAGGTACTTGAAGAGACATAAAGAAGAGATGATTTGTGAAACTTAATTTATCAAGGTAGTTTCTTAAGTCAGGAGATTTTTCTAGCTGTACTCAGTCAAGTAAAAGAAAAGACCCACACAGCTATTTAAACGGTTTAAAAAAAGAAAAAAGAAAGACAAATAAGGATGACTTGGCTTATCTATAAACAAAACCTTTATCAATCATCAGGCTTCAGTATATCCATGTAAATACCATAGTTTTATATGTTTGAAAGTAGGTACCTACAGCAATGTCATTACATATCTGCAAACACTATTGTTTAACTACAGGGAAAACTTTATCTGCTAAAGACCATAATTCTTCAATAACTGCACATGGTTTGCTGCATTCAGCTTGAATACCTTTCGGAAGTATTTAAACTGCCAATAAACATGACATCCCTCAAGATCCTATCCTATGTAATTAAGGGCAATTGTCATGCTAATGATCATCATTCTTTTACTAAAAAATTGTCTCCTGGGCATCTCACATTGCCAGATGGGAACTATAGATCACAAGAGCTTCACCAGATGGATTTTAAGCTAAAAAGGTATGGCACAAAATCATACCTCCTCTGGTAATTAGTGCTGCTATCTGTGAAGTAGATGTTCCCTTCATCATCGATGTCCAAGTCATTGGTAAACCTCAGTGGGACCCCTTCTGCTTCAGTTGTGAGTGATGTTGCCACCCCACCTTCTGGTCCCACCTTCATCAGCCCAAAATATGCATCAGCAATGTATAAATCACCAGTTTCCTTGTGAAACCGGAGCCCCAAAGGCCTGCCACAGATGTGCTCATTCTTCAAATAGAATGAAGGTGATGGTTGAGGATTACATATTTCTGACCTGGATCCAGTAAAAAGGAATAAAACGATTAAAAAGATATACCTGGAAGCTAAACAACTATAAATTCAGCTAACCAATTCTAAACACAAAGAAAAAGAAAACTCTAATCAGAATCCTTCAACTGATTGAGGAAGATAAGAAGACTGGTCATTGCCCCAATCAGATCAAATTCTTGTGTCAAGTGACAACCCTTTGGTTACATCTTTGCTTTCCTAAAGTGGATATTACAGGCTATATGTGCTGATCACTAAGTTCACCAATTAGGAACATTTTGCTTAGATTTTTCTAGGTGGTTACTTGCTTGGTCGGAATCTCTTTCTTACATGTAGCAATCTTTGTGTTTGTACAGGAACAATGTTATACAACAATTAAAAGACTGCAGCTTTACTAAAATACACAAACAGTGATGTTGCATCCACCATTCCACATGAGAACCCCTGATGTTGAAGGCCATTCATCTTGATGGTTCAGTTTTACAGACAACAAGGCAACAAAACAACAAAACAACCCAAGCTAATATGCTAAAAGAAGCTTAAATCCATTTCTCAAAACTCGCCAAACTTTTAAAGAATTCAAGCAAAATCCAGCAATGACACCACAGAAAAGGCACAGCCCCATCGGATGACTAAGCTCACAAATACAGAACACAAAATTCAGAGCAGAACGGTAGGTGGCAAAATGCCACCAATAGGAAACATGCAATTTATCCAGGTTGACACATCGCTTCTCACAGAATGTTGCTTTACATAGAAAACAATAAAGAAGAAAAATAAAGAAAATGCCACGCAATCCATGACCCTACCCACTTAACTCTAAAATGCAAAAACTAGGAACAGAACAACAAGACAAACAACCCATTATCCGAATTATTACCAAAAGCATTCTGCTTTCCAGTATTCTATTTCTCAACAGAAGAGGAAAAAGAAAGAAAAGAAGAAAAAGATAGAATTCCCAGCTGCAGGAAAAAACAAGAAAGAAGAACAGACCTGTTGTTGGAAGTGTAAGCAAAATCATTCCATTTGTGACCATCCCAGAAGACGATTCTGCCATCAGCCACACCAGTATAAGGCCCGCGTCCCTGAGGGTCAAAGGCCATACTCTCAGGTCCCTGAATCTGATTCAAGAACTTGATTTCCGACTTCTGGAGCAAGTTCTTCTCATCCTTAACCTCAGGAATCAGCGACTGAGGTGGCAACTCAATCGGGAAGGCCTCGAAGTCGGGGAAGTCCGCGAGGGGGCTGTGCTTGAAAGGGTCTACGGCGCAGTAGACGGCGAGGAAGAGGAGGAGACCGGCAAGGATTCCGGTGGGAGTCATTGCAAAAGTAATTGTAGAATGCAAACAACACAACTAGAGAAACAGAAGAAGAAGAGAAGAAGAAGAAGAAGTGATTGCTTGCTTGCTTGCTAACTCATTAAGTAGAAAGGAAAGGAAGTGCTTGAAGTATTTAAGTAGTAGTTTGGGGTGTTGTCTTAATAAAGTTGGGGAGCGTGGAAGTCTATGCCTCCACAATCGTAAACCACGTTTAGTTTGTTGGGAGGGAGTAGGTACTTGTTCGTTTTGCAAAATGGAGTCCACGGGAAAAAGAGGAGTAGGTAAGTTGTGAGTATGGATGGGGTAAGTTACTTCTGTTATTTCTTCGGCCCTTTACTTTCTTTGGTTTCCCATCCGGTATTCGGAGCTTTGTCCCGACTAAATTAGTCGACCTATTAAGTATCCAACCCAAATAGCACACCTAATTATGTTGATTGTTGAGTCATTATCAACGTAGGAGTTGTCCAAATGATTAGTGAGGAAGTATCATAATCAAATAAAAAGCCTAAATTTTTTCGAGATTAAATAGGACAAAGAATAAGATTTATGATTTTTAAAAATTAATAAGGAGGGAGGTTAAAAATATATATGTTTTTTTTTTATGGTTAAAAAAAAAACCTCGACTATTCTCACCTTCTGCTTTTTTTTTAACGAGTTGTTTCGAAGTTACAAAAAGAAGATTAGCAAAAAAAAAAAAACCATCTCTCTTGATGGACCCTAAGTTTAAAAAGAGGCCAGTAAGTAACATCTCGTCATCCTTTGACTGGTAAAAAATAGTTTATATATAAGGTTAATTGTTTTTAAGTTGTAAAGTACGTATTATATGGCATTTTATATTTGGTCATGAGAATCATTGACATGAACATATCCACCCTAAACGTGATTAAATATTCACCACGTCCCTTAATTGGGGAGGTATATATATCCATACCAGATAAAAATAATTTGAGTCGCTATATGTGTGCCTCAGCTGTTATATAGAAACACATTCATTATTTTTTTTTTTCCAACGAGGAACGTTCGCAATGATTATATGATTCATATCCACCAGAATCTAATTAAATATTCAACTTGACCCGATGTTCCACAGGTAGAAATCAACTTGATAATCAAAAGTTGCTACATGTTACGTTGTATATAAACAAATATTCCATTATTCTTTATTATTTTGCCGTCAAAGGCTGGCGATATATTAAGACCATGAATTCGAGATCTTGATTCTCGAGATCTTCAATAAATAGGCAACTCTACATCTTGTAATCGATTCATTTCTCTTTTATTTATGCATAATTCCAATGTATGAAAATATATATTAATATAAAAATGTTTTATTCTTAGTATCAAAAGTCAACTCATCTTTGAGACATATTGACGGGTTCATATTAATCTCGATAGAAGTATGATAGAAATCATAATCCACCCACAGACTCATACTAATCCAAATAGAAACATGATATAAGAAAATTAAGTCACCAACTATAATTAGTGGTTCACTGGTTAAGTACTTAATTGGTTCGTTTAGTAAGGATTCAAATTTGAGTCATAAAAAACAAAAAAACTCTTGTTGGAGGGTTTTAGTCCTTCTTAATGGTAAACTCCTTTTGGTTTTATGGGGGGGTCTTGAAGGCATGTGTTTGGAATTGGATAGTAATTATCCACTAATAGTTGAAATTGGGAAATCGTCTCCCGTTGAATTATTGTTGGGAGGGTCATAAGTTGTTTACAAAGACTACTATTGTATTCCAATTTGACAATTAGATGCATCTCCTGAATGGCAAACCGAAGAGGATCACCACCACCTCTTGAGCAAATGGAGAATGTGCAAGTTTTTTCTCCAACATATATAGAGAAGTGATAATTCTTCTTCCTCGTGTTTGATTCACGATTTGGGATTAAACACGAGGAAGAAGAACTAGAGCCCGCCTTTAATTAGAAACAACTTACGATCCTAATCAACCCCCCCAGATATATTGGTACAAGGTGATTATATCCATTTTCACTGTGCGGGGTAAATTGTACTATAAACTATTATTGAAATCCTTTTGTAAATGACGATTAAAATCCCATAAATTTTAACTCGTTTAGTCTTTTCGTCAATGAGCCAACATCCCTTTTACACTGGTTAGTTGTACTGACATTTTTAGTTTTTGTGAAATAGAAAGTTCAACGTCCCAGTTTGACCCTTGGTACTTGGTAGTTGCACCGACATGTCAGTTAAATTAAATGCTAATTATTGATAAAATAAATGCTAATCATATGAACCCAAGCAAAATGGTGGTCAGCCCAACAATTTTCTCCATGTATCAAGCACACCTATCGCATGTAAAAGGCCCAGCATTTTTATCTTCGCAAACATATATATTGTCCAGGTCTGCTAGCTTCATATTTTTAGTCCAGTATACGAAAATGCTTGTGATTGGGCTTTTGTTAGCAATGATCAAAGCCTGATTGCCCAAACTCATGACCTTAACCCATTGGGCCAGACTCGATAAATGTGTTGAATTTTGGGTGACCCATTTGTGCTACCAACAACATAAGTTCCATATACATATCCTCAGAGTTATTGGTTGTGATATTTTGTTGACAAATGATAATGCATTTTACGATCCATCAATGCTTTATTGCCATGTTGCTATGTTTCCTGTCTTTAATCCCATTCAAGTGTAGCTAAGCAGCAAGTTTAGGGCGAGAATATTAGCACATTTTGTGCCTCTCAGTTTTCTGCCATGTCCAATTCTCATTGCATTGAGGGGGAACAAAAAGAGGGAGGGGAATGGATGATTCTAGTTTCATTATTTTAAAGGATTTATTTTGAAAATAAAAAAACAAGCTGGTTATCCAAAGGCTTGGTTGATATTTTCTTTCAAAATGAAATTGCCAAAAGGCAACCACCAGTGATGGGGGATTTCATGGACCAAAAGAAATTATTGTTTTAACTACCGGTAATTTTAAGATAGAAAGATCTTAACATGTCTTGTCTTTTTTTTTTTTAATCTTAATTTGGTGGCATGTCTTATCGAGATGGAACTTCTCAATTTTATTATTGACCACTAAAATTGAAAAACTAGACACATGGCCATGGACAAATTCCATAAGAGCTTCTTTGTGCCTAGTAAAAGAAAAGCATTCATTATAATTCTCAAAAAAAGAAAAAGAAAAGAAAAGAAAAGAAGGGAAGCATTCATTATCTACACATCAATAACATATTGCTGAATTAATCCTTTATAGAGTCTTGCTAGTTCGCATTGCTTCAAGAGAACTTAATGTTCTTATAGTAAGTTCGGACCTCTGGTCATGCATATATTGTTCATACAATAAATACAAACTCCATTCCTGGACCATCCTAAGCAACTAAAAAAATGACTTACGATTGGTATTTTTAAAGACTTTTAATGATATGTTAACTTACTATATTTTCTTCACTATAAAATCAAATGCATTTATTGGCACAGGTCTTGAGTTATTTATTTCCTACGTACAAAATTGGCCAGCAGTTAAAAATGACACCAAGAATTTAACTGCATTCGAAACGCTTGGTAAAAAAAAATGGTGGCCAAAATAACTATATATAAATGCTCCGTAAATATGAAAATGCCACAGTAGATATGATGATGCAAGACTCATAAAAGGGGGTTGATGCACCAATAAAATTACTTCAATTTTTTTTTTTAAATGCAACTAATTAATTTTCATTGTGCAATAGTGAAGAGTGTGAAAAGAACTAGTGATAACAGAACCTTTTTTGCCATGTGCTAAAATATCTCCATATGTGAATATATATATCATATATAT